>JAKSZP010001598.1:0-116309 GCA_022478985.1 Massospora cicadina
AATTATCGCATGCAGCAATAATATCCTTGAGACAAATTAGCACAATGGAAGCTGATGATAGTTTACTCTTTAAACTATATCCTGAATGAAATAACTTAGAACTATATAACTCTGTTCTTGTAATTACTCCTTTTTTTATTATAGTGAACCCTAGGGAATATACATAGTGGGGATTTGGTCATCTAAAACTAAGTTGACACCTCTTCAATTAAAATGGCAGCCATTGCTGTTGAATCACCCATCCTCATCTTGGCAGCGATGGTCTTCCCCATCCTGGCTAGGATTCCATCATTGTACATCCTTGAGACCTAAAACAAAAAAGAGTCGGAAAATGTGTCCCTAACGTTTTCCTCTCAATCTAAGTGAACAAACCTTATTTGGCTAGCAACCTGCTTAGGTAATGGGACTTATTACCCATTAAGGCAAGTCATGCACCAACCAATCAATTTTCTAGTTGCTGGTGGCATCACTTACCTCACAACTTGCTATTTATTCCCAATTGGTTGGTGATGAATCTGACCAATCCCAATCAGTACGCTTGATAGCTAATCACTATCAAATGCCCCTATTTCATCAGCAACTCCGCCCAATGAGATCTTAAGTATTCATCTGGATCAATTTCTGACGGATATTACCAGGCGATATCCCAAAGTCTCCCAAACATAGTTACTCCAAAAACTCCAGCCAACTGATTTTTCGATTCACTTTGCCTTAGGGAATTTTTCCATAGCGATTCTAGATAATCTAGCAGGATGGGAATATGGGCAAAAATCTCAACAGAGGGGGAACCCAAATTTGTGACCAAAAATAAATGAGGCCCTCCACCAAGGAGTAATGAAGGGGTTTATAATTTTGGAGGGACAATTGCTTGAATAACTTTACACCCTCAGGGCAGGTCATTTGACCAGCTAAGACCTTAGTAACTAGTTGGGCGTCAGGAGAAAGTTGATAGAAGAGATGACAGGGGGAACAATTGACAAAATTTGTGCAGCAGGAATCATGGTAATGAGGTCCACTACATCTGGGTCTCAGGGACAGTGGGCGTGGCTGCAGATAAGACTATCAGGAAGTACATTAAGCGCATATTTTTACAAATTTGTATTTGAAATTGAAACTGTACAAGTCCCAATAGGTATGAGCTTGCCAATGTGCCAATTTTTGGGGTTTATGGAAATACAAGAGAGCCTGGTGATCCATGCTAATAGTTAACTCATGTTGAGCACACTGTAATAGATACCTCAAATGAGTCAATCCCCATGCTATGGCTGCCAACTCCTTTTCATAGATGGACCAAGATTGCTCTGTAGAGGTAAAGTTTTGGTAAAAATAGGCGACCAGATGTTATAAGCTATTGTCCTCTTAGAGTAACACTGCCCACACTGCTAATGATGAGGCATCACATGCAATGATATACAGCTTGGCAGGATCTGAATGTTTCAGGACAGGAAGGGATAAAAATACCTCTTTGATTGATTTAAACGCCTGCTGGCATTCAGGCGTCCAGCAAAACTGTAAATTCTTGTCTGTTAGGGGGTGGTGCGGGGCAGCTAACTTTGAAAGAGCCGGAGAAAATTTTTTTAATAAATAATGGTTCCCAAGAAACTCCATAATTTTTTCTGGGTTGTTGGGTTTGGCCATTCACAGATAGCGCCCAACTTATTGTGAAAGATTGCATAGCCATCTTTAAGGATGAGGTTCCCAAGAAAGGTAACTTCCTCCTTATAGAACTCGCATTTGGAAGGCTTAACAAACAAACCTAGTTTGTGCAAAGCAGACACGACTGCTTCTAAGTCAATAGCATGTTGTTTGGGAGCCAGGAGGTGAACCAGAATGTCATCGATATATGTGACCACACAAGTAAACCAGAGGTCAATCAGTACACTGCCAATCATATGTTGAAACGTAGCTGGCGCATTCTTCAGCCCAAAGGGAATTACACAGAATTAAAATTACCTCGCTTCATCCAGATTGCTGCTAACCATTCTTGCCCTTCCATCACCCTAATCTTATTGAAGCCATTAATGAGATCCAGCTTATAAAACACATGATATTTGGCGATTGCTTGGCTGATCATTTGCTCCAGGGTCAGGGGGTAGGGATTGTGAACCGTATCTTTGTTTAAATGTCTGTAATCCACACAGGGAAGGAGGGAACCATCAGCTTTTTTTAGAAAAAATGATGGGAGATGCGACTGGCAATGTCTCCTTAAACAACCACCCTTTTTTAGCATATCACCAACCAAGTGTTAAACGAACATCTTCCTCCGGTGTATGGGGATACAATGGACAGTTGATATTCACCAACTGCACTGTCATACAAAATCCCAGATGAATTTAGTATTAAAAGGCAGAAAATCTGCCTTTCCAGAATCGAAGATACTTCATTAGCACATTAAACTTTTGGGAAAATTGGATGGAAGGCCCGCAGAAGAGATGAGGAAAGTAATAGAACTGCGACCTTGAGTTTTCTTAAGAGTGTCAACTAATGGAAATTCACCCTCCAGTTGATCATTAACGAACAACAACATGTTAGACTCTAAGTGGATCTTGACATGTTGGCGCCACCATCCAATCCCTAAGATCACTGGAAACACCAAGTTTGGCATAGCGGAAAATTGATCACACAAGCTAAACTGGTGTACCAAAAAGGTACTGGCTGATGGACAATATATGATGTCTGGGAGGCTGAAGAAGCCACCATCTCTGATGGGCCCACGTCCATGTCCAATTCCATTTTTGGGCTATTTCGACGCTCATGAAATTACCTGCAGCTCTGGTATCAACCAGGGCCTCAAAGAAGACATGGAGAGATCTGATACTAATCTTCATAGGTAATAAGAAATAAGCGAAATTTGGTTATTGGTGGATTCAGGCGTTTCTGTTGCAACGGAAAAAATGGCAGGCAAATTGGGGGGAAGATTGGGGGCTTTTTTTAGAGAAAAGTTCGGAAAACCAAGGGCTTGTGAACCGGCTTCCTCCATCTGGGCTTTTACTGATTCATTTATAGGTGAACCAGAATCAGCCAACTCTGACACAGGAATGGTTACAGGATTAGGAGCCAAAACTATCACTGGTTCAATGGTAAAAACTGCTTCCTCATCATCGTTGGGTAATCCTATCATAAAATTTCCCCCTTGATAGCAGGAAGTATGGTGAGGGGAGGTTTTGATAGCAGTCGCAGCGGTACAAATTTAATATACCATCCCTTTTAAGGTGGACCAAACCTCGTGATGAGAAAAACTGGGTCCAAACCTGATCTAAAGATTACCTGAAGCATATCATTAGGGAGGTCCTGCGTTGGAGCCTGTTCACGGAAGGTAGAGATCAAAGAAGCCAAGCTAGGGGCTTTAGCTATGGCAGAAAGCAATCTCAATATGTCGTCCAATCATAACATTGGGGTTTTCAAGGCAGCCGATATGATGGCAATCAGCGAAGTAGATCCCCCGCTTGTGAGGAAGAATGCAGAAGACCTCAAACCCACCAATGGGCGTCCCTTTCCAAAGCATCCAATAGGCGACCCCCTGTTAAACATGAGATAATGCAGCACCGTTATTAAGGTCAATTGACAAATGCATTTGCACCTCAGCAAAGGCGTCAAGAACCTGATTTACAATCTCTCTTGGAAGAAATATGTGGACTTTCTTCCAGGCTATTGGGAGGGAAAGTGGAAGTAATCTAAGAGGCTCTTCCAGCCTGAAGGAGTTCCTTCAAGATAGAGCGGATACTACCCACAAAATCAGCAAGTGACCAAACAAACAATAAAAAGCAGACTATTGATTGCACATTCATTTAGTAGAGGTAACCACTGTGACGCCCACCTCAAAGAGCAGGGCTGAAGTGGCTGGAAACAATGGTTGGTCGATTATGTCATGAAAACAGCAGAAAAAGTTTAGACCAACCTGCCAGTCAGGATGCGTAAGCACCCAAAAAGAAAGCCAAAATGCCAAAGGCATTGCTGCATGTTTGACGTTGTATAGAACTGTGAATTGGAAAATGATAAACTGTTAGTTTAGGGCAATAGTGAACAGCAACCTGAGAAAGAAACAAATGGAGACAACCCCAAACATTGGTGGTCTTGCTGCAGGGGGTGGTACTACAGTTATATTTTCTACAAGATCACTGGTGGGTTGTTTCAATTCAACTGAGGAGACAAGGGGGCGGATCCTTGATTGGAAATTGTGGATGTAAGGCCACAAGATCCCAGTATATTGTTGACAGATTTATAAAATAACGGGTTGAATTGCCAGAAATATCTAGCTCGCTGAATCCAGTTGATGATGGTAGGGGCCATAGTGACCATCAGTATTGGTAAAGCCCATCTGGTATAGGGACCAACAGGCCACCAGAGAAAGCCATCAGGAATGCGGCCAGAGGGATATCAATAAATCAAAGATTGGTAGTTTTTTGGAGGCAAATTTTATCTGAAGGAAAGTGAAGAAAATTGACCAGCGATTTTCTCAATGCGATGCAACTGATTAATTAGTAGTCAATTGATGTGGGAACAAGTGGGGATCAGGTCCCTCAATTTTGACTTAACCAGCAGATTGTTTAGGAATGGGGGCAAATAAGCTCAATGGGAACCAACATCAAAAATTTAGCGGCAGGCCAAGTCACTGTCAGTTCAACCTCAAATGCCCAAACTGAGGCTTGACTGCATTTTTGACAGTTGGCATGATGGCGTCTGTCCCAATGAGCAGCGGGAATCGCCCAGGGCCATATGTAGGGGCGGTCCTAATTGGTTGGGAACGGGTTCAGGATGCTCAACCTGCCCATGACCGTTTGCTGGGCCATTTGTTCAGTCAAAAGTGTTGCATTAGCCACAAATCCCGATTTGCCAGAAGGAGCTTCAAACTATCATTGATGGTGTCCAATGCTACAACCTGAATGTCAGGGATCATCCCAACGATTTTGAGAGGGGGTTAATTTTGATTGCAGTTTTGGCCAAATCAAAACCAATGGAGATTCCGGCTAAAGAAACATTCTTTGCCCCTTTCTGACTATGTTGATTCCAATCATTGGGCTTGTTTCCACTCATTTTTGGTCTGATCGACTTCAATTTGGTGATCTTGGCGCAGCTTTCCCTGATCAGACATACAAGTTCAGCTGAGGTGAGTGTGGGCACTGGGTGAGAGTCTGAAGATGGAGGGCTGTTACTCCTGCGCTCATCTACCATGAGGGTGAACTCACCCTGGATAACGAGGGGTACAGCCAATCTTATTATAACCTTTTTACTCAGAAACAGGAAGAGGGCCCAATTGACACACAGGGGACGTTCCCTGGGACTTACACCAACACAAAACTAAACTGACCAACCATGTTGGGAGAGGTACCCTCAGCACCCAACAATTCTAACACTCCACTAATCCTGGTTGGTTATGCAAATTCCTCTGGAGGAGCTGGCCCACATCAACCTGCTCAAAATAGCTTCTTGACAGGGAAAATGACCAAGGTAAGCAAGGTATGTGAACCCCAAATCAACCTTTGTTATTCTGGACATTAAAAGGCCCTGCCATCTATAGCTCATCTGTAGAGCCACCATCAATGCTCACCAGGTTTGGAATGCTAGGGGAAATTACTTAGAATTCCAAATTGAACTTTGGAATGGGCAAGCGCACCTTATAAAGGCTGCGCTTTGGGGGCCTAACCCAAGTCATTGATTAGGTTCTCACAAGCCTAATCTACAAATCAGGAAAGGTACAACCCAGCGCCCAAAATGACCAAACTAAAGATATCTATAAAGCAATCTGACTCAAATTTGAAAAATATGATATGAGTCAGAATGTAACAACTGAGACAAACTCGTTAATTATAGGTAGTGTTTATCACTTCACAAAGTTTTCTCTCTTCATCCTTAAAACACAAAAATCACTTCTAAAGAGATGGTGGCCTTTTATGAATAATGTATTCTCTATGTCAGGACTATCCTAGGAGATAGTGAGTGATTGTGGGCTCCAGCTAACTTCTAGATTTAGAAATTCTTCTTGACCTCATCAGATTAAACCCTGCAGGTCTACCACTTATCAACTCCAATCAGATGATCCGACCGAGGTTGTAAACAAAACTCTGGTGCAATATCTCCAGCGTTATATTTTAAATCATGACACATAGGCGTCTGAACTTTCCCTGGCGAAGTTTGCATAATTATACGCCCCATGCCTCTAGCAGCTTTTCAGCTTATAAGACCAACATGGGATACAAGCCCTCTTTTCATATTGGTACCCGCCTCACTTCTATTTTTTGCTGCAGAGGAAAGTCTTATTCCTATATGAAAAACACAAAAACTTGTGATGAGAACCACTCAAAGACGGTTTATGATTACAAGAATTTTTCAGACCAAAAAACCACCCAAGCTATGAGCTTAATAAAGGATCACTTGTCATGTTGCACTTTAATCGCCTGGACATGAGGTTCCTTCTTATAAGTTAGCGTGCAAGCGCTTTGAGATTTTTAGGTGTTTGTCAGATTCTGGTGGTTGACTTGAAAATAAACCTTTTGACAACCATCAGCATGGGCTGATTATCATCCCAATGCTCAAGCTAATAACTTAACTCTCACCTCAAATCCTATTGCAATTACACGGTTCAGGCTGGATATCTCTTTTTTAGTACTAGATGGTCCCTTCAGGCTGGATATCTCAACTTCAATACAATCAAAACTTTAATAAAAAAACTTGGGATGAATAGGTCACACATTATGGCCAATTATCTATGCATCAAATCTCAGCAACTGGTTCCAATTATTGGGAACAATATCCAACAACTAGTATACAAAATCATTCAGGACCAACCCAAAGTTATTGTTTAAAAGTCCCATGGACAAGGGGATACCCCAATGATAGAATAAGGACCTCTACCACTGCCCCCCAAGTTTGATTATGGTATAGGAACTTTGGGTAGGGGATAATTATGACTGCGTTGGCGTTGCGCACCAATGCCCTGAACTGGATAGCAAATAGCAAAGCCGGTCCATTGGAGTTCCTGGCCTATTATATGCTGCACATTGGTTTTTCTGGATTTTATCCACCTTTCCCATTCATTTGATTTCTCATTAATCAGTTTGGTATTGTTCACAGGTCGGCCCACCTTGAATAAAAATGAAAAAGTCCCATGGACAATCAGACAAACAATAACGTAATCAATTTCCCACCCTAGGGAAAAATTTGTATGTTAATCTTCATAATTGGCATGATAGCACTTGCATATAGACTGCCTGAATGGGAGTACCTAGTGACATCAAGAGAGGCCTGCCAAAGTCTTAATTAGGAATACATCATCTACTTAAATCGATGCAAGAATTTCAAATAAGGTGTATTTCATCAGCACTATGACGAAACTCAAATACAGAAGATCCTAGGATAATGTTGCATGTTTTTATTGCATTTTTGTCCCTAAAATCCTCCCGATTTTGAGAGTATTTTGCCACCAATAAACCTAATAATAGGCCTCAGACATATCAGTTCAAGGGCTGAACTGAGGTTGTAAAATATTTGTTGAATTTTATGCTCAAATGTGGCCATGAGATGCCCTAGAGGTGTAAATACTGGCTCCTGGCCAAATTACTGATTATCAAATAAGTACCTTATGATAAATGATATATTTTTAACTCTTTTAGGGCTTTTATCTTAATCCTAACTTTGGAGAAGTGTTGACAAGCTGGAAACGCCAAATCCACAGCTTGTATCAAGATCTTCCTCAGAAGAAGTTTTCAATTACATCAGGAAAATTAAGCCCAAATTTTATCAGAAGATTTGGGGCTTTTCAAATACGCCTAGTGAGTTATTGTATGGTGAGAATACTGTAAACCACTGGCACTGAGGATCAATCTATGGAACTTTGTCCCAATTAAGCATGCAGGATAATAAAAAAAGTGAGCGATCCTCAGATTTTCACAACTGGTGCTCATTCAAAACTTGTAACACTCTCCAAAATGGATCCCCATAATCAATTTCTGACAGATTCAGCCAGATGAAAAAGTGATAATGAGATGAGAACTAGCGACAAGGAAATCTCAGAGTTTATTTTACCAGCCGCCAAGGATTTGAAGCTGGTACCTCTTTCTTCTGGATTCTTTTTACAGTGTGGAAGCTCATGCAGCAAAACCAGTCATCAAGAATAGGGATAAGGATGATGCCTTGAACAACAAGAACTTTTCAAAATTTGTACGGTTTTCTCAAGATTGCAGGCTAGAAATATTCAAATTACTTAGGAAATTTGGGAACTCAGAATTCAATTACCAACTAAAAATTCCCAATTAGATAGTATAGCCAAAGACATTAAAAGCATAACGTCCAATTAAGCTTTATTTGAAGAAAAGCATGACAACCTCAAAAACAAAGCTGCTAATACTCACCCAGCTTTGACAAAAGAGAAATAGGAAAAAGCTTTGCCCATTCAGTTAAAAACAGGTTGGAAATACAACTAAGGGCCGAATTTAAGCATCAGAATCCAGTAGTTCAGAGCAATATCATGAAATTGAATCATCAGAAATTGACACCAATGCAGAAACTGATATTTTGAACATCTAGTCTATGCCTAAAATCCTGGCAGCAATCCAGACTCCAGATACTCCCCAATGGGAAAGAGGGCTTATTATGAGCGATGATACACTAGATGTTCAAGAAGAAGTACAACCCCTATGCCTGAAACAGGGAGAGATGACTTCAAACCACCGAATTTACCAAAGTTCAATAAGGATGAGAAACATTAACTCTTTCCTCAAGCTATTTAAAAAAGCAATGAGGGGAGCACTAAAATATGCAAAAGGAATAGCAATGATTAACTCACTCAATCCCCATAGCTGTGCCCTCGTTACGCCCTAATTTGGGTGACAATTGGTCCTATATGGATGCCAAAATTTGCAGTAACAAAACAGTTTGAAGGGCCTGAGAAATTAAAAACCCAAAAAAGAGAGCTTCTTAGTATTGAATTCAAATAGAATGTGACTATCAAGGACTTTGCAGACAGATTTTTCATGAGGCACAAGTTCTGCGTGGGTGCAATGCAAAAAATAAGTTTGACATTAAGATTGCAAAGGAACATGCAGTTATGCCCTTCCACGAACTGCACAATGTCATAATACCTGCATTCAATGGAAGCTTGGAAATCCAAGGACTTACCAATTACTTGAAAAGATGTTCCCATAATTTCAATACCTAAAATTTGGCCAAAGATCAGCAAAAATCCCATTTTTGGGCCCAAAAAGCAACACTATGTCTGACCAGAGTCAAACTTTTACAATACGAACCAAAAATTCGAACAAAAAGCAAAAAGGGCTGATTACATGCTAAAACTGTGGTCAAAAGGGACACTTTGCTAGAAAATGCTACAGGCGGTCAAATATAAAGCCTGGGGTCAACATTGCTATAGAAATCAACAGTGACAGTGAGGCGGGAAAAGAGCAGGTGGAGTAGGGGCGGAATGCTCTAACTTCACCAATGTTCACACCATTCCATCTGACCCTAACGAGCTCTTTAAGGCAAAAGATGTTGCTGAAAATACCCTCCTCCATATCATGGCTAGTAAATTTATGACGGTCACTACTCAGTCCACAGCAAAAGCAACTAAACCCTTTAAAATTACCAATGAAGCCCAAGCAGAAGTATCAAAACTTTATGCAAAGAAGATTATTGATCAGGGTCTAGACCTACAACCCAGACGTTCAATCAACTTACCAAAGATTAACAACGTTCAAGTAGCTATTAACATGAAGACCTTAGCAGATAACTTCCCAAATATTTTATAAGCCTAAAATCACACCTGGAAACGGGAAGCAATCACAGCATATATACAATAAATACCTTTGAAAATTACTCTGAATGCACTTATGTGGACATAGCAGTAAATAAAATGCAAGTTTGGGCCGTTGTTGAGTGTGGTGCTCCTATCAACATAGTCAGTACAAAGTTGGTTAAAAAACTTGAAAGTGCGCTCAATGTGCCCACTGTAAGAAATATGGATTAGCTGGAGCGCATAAAACTAAATCTCTAGGCGCAACAATAACCTACATCTCAGATTCGGATCCATTGTAGTAACAGCACCTGCCATAGTGTTGCCAAATACAAACTATGATATTCTAATTAGGACTGATTTCCTAAGAAGTTATGGTGTTGTTTTTTAGCACTAGTGGTGCCCAACCCAAAAGGGGGAGCCAACACGCATCTTTATCTGCAAATGGGCCAAACAAATGGATTATTATAAATAAAAAATTACTAATATAGACCCTAGGTTATCAGCTTAGGAACCCATATCATAAGGCTAGGAAGCTTTGGGGAAACTTTTGTCCAGCGCCCGCTTTAGCTGGTGGACCATGGCGGACAACATAGGAACAGGGGCATCAGTGACATGGGGTATGAGGAGGTATAGCTGCGGGTTTTCTTTATTTATGAGGACAGCGGTATCCATTGCCTAGACATATTGAGCAAGTTGATGCTCAGCGAAAGTGATAAGAGCCAGCACTCAAGTGAAAGACTTGATGCTCTGGCAGGTTTGAGGATAGTTGGGGTTAAAAAGAGTTGTTTTTGCCATGTCAATGCAAGTGCAGTTGCACCAAAAGTGAGATCCTCAATCTCATATTTTGTATCTTCCTCAAAATCATTGGGCAAATTGGGGATAGGAATACTCTCAATCATGGGTTCCATCGCCCCAAAGGAGTTGCTGGCGTAGTAGGGTGTTGGCAAAATATGGTGATGTTACCATTCATAAGGATGATACTCTCACCATTCTTGGCCAGGTTATTCCACTTTACTATGACTGGAATAGGGCAGTTGAAAAAAGAAACCAAGTCTATTCAGAAATCTGGCCTACAAAGATGGGGTCATCCTGTTTAAGTATGTCAAAGCGCTCAAATATAAAGCACTTCTCACTTAGATCGATGAGTCAAATAGCATTCCACTTTGATCAATTCAGAGCATCACTATACCATCCAGAGATCAAGTAATCGTCCTGACTGGACTAAAAATTAATATCTCAGAAGGAATTTATGGTGAAGTATTTCAACCATGGTCTTAGTCTTGATATGAGCCAAACATTGCCCCTGGTATTATATTCCTGGCAACATAGAAATACATATCTTATGTGAAAACCTGCAAAATTGGCCCAACTTCACTAAGTGACATGAAAAAATCGCATTTCTGCATCTGTTCCCTACCTTGGAAATTCACTCATTCAATGAGCTTTTAAACTTTTGTTGAAATATGGCTCCCCAATAAGGACCTACTCAGCTTAAATAATGTTGTTCTATGGCTTATTTAAGCACCCTACCAACTCTGAGAAAGGCTAAACTCAGGAGTTATTCTCTAAATATTAGGAAATATTCTCCTAAGATGATTTCAACTTGGGATGTGCTAAGGGTGTCACCCACAAAAGTGATACCAGAGATCATAAAACAATTTGATTATGCCCGATTAGATGCTCAAAATCATCAGAAGAAGTTGTATCCAAGAATATTAAGAAACTCCTTAATCGTGGAATGTTCTTATCTTCAAAAAGTCCATGGGCAGAACCAATTTTAATAGTGAAGAAAATGGATGGAAGCAACTGATTAGTCATTGATTATCAGAAGTTAAACAACATCACAAAGAAGGATGCGTACCCTCTGCCACAAATGACAATGTCTTGGATAGGCTAGGGGACATAAAGTTCTTCTCGGCAATGGACCTTATCAGCAGATATTGGAAAATAGATCTTCTTGAAGAGGAGCGTGAGAAATGTGCACTTATAACCCAAGAGGACTTATTCCAGAAAACGAGAATGCCTCAAGAGCTCTACAATGCCCCAGCTAAATTCCAACGGGCAATGGACACAATCCTGGGAGATTTAGAGTTTTCATTTGTACTAGTGTACCTTGATGATATCAACGTTTTCAGTCGCACCTTTGACGACCACCTGGAACACTTAGAGGAGGTTTTCAGAAGGCTAGATGCTGCAAACATAAAAACTAAGTCCAGAACATGTCAGTTTTTCAAAGACTAACTGGAATAACTGGGATTTGTAATTGACAAAGTAAATCTTCATCCCCAAATCTCTAAGCTGGATGTCGTCTCCAAAATAAAACAGCCCAAATCCAAGCACAATATTCAAGTATTTCTAAGCATGATTGATTACTATCACCAATTTATTACTAATCTCGCACAACTTAGGGAGCCGTTCTTATCTACTTAAAGATAAGGTCCCATTTGACTGGACTCCAGCTTACCAGGATGAATTTGACAAACTCCAATCAGCCTTATTGGGCATGCCTGTTCTTCGATACCTGGACTTAAATCATGAATTATTGTCCAAACTGAGACATACCTAACAGAAGTGGGGGCCGTGTTATCTCAAGTTGGAGAAGATGGTGAAGAACATCCAGTTGCATTCACTAGTTGGACCTTTAATGTTCATGAAAGGAACTACATGGTGACGGAATGAGAATGCTTAGCCATCATATATGCTTTCAAGCAATTTCACGTCTACCTTCATGTTACACGTTTCAAAGTTGTTACTGATTATGCTTCCTTAAGATGGTTAAACAACTTAAGAGAACCTGAGAACCGATTAACACGCTAGGCATTAAAGCTTCAAGCTTATGATTACACCATTGAGCATCAAGTTGGGGCAAAACATCAAAACGCTGATTGCCTATCCTGACTACCCACCATTGAAACAATTAATTGGGCCACCAATGAGTTGTTTACGAAAGTTATCAATGGACAGTATCAAAATAAGCTTTAATACGTCCAAAAAACATTATCAGATCTAAAAATAAAACCTACCATTATAAACGAGACACTTTACAATATCATTGAGGGCATAATGTATCTTTTTTAAGACCCGCAGCCTTAACAGACCTAATAATGACGGCGCATAAGGAAATAGGTCATGGTGGATTCAAGAAAACGAAAGAGCATCTGAAGAAATTCTATTATTGGTAGTCAATGCAAATTGACATCTAAGAAATGCTAGAATGCTGTGCGGAGTGCCAAGGCGAAAAACCGTTCTGAAAAAGCACATCTTACCATTGTGTTCGGCACAAGTTTTCCTGGCACACTGTATTTATTGATGTTAGAGGCCACTTCCAACAAGCAATATGAAGGCCAAGTACTTAATAGTTGTCATTGACCACTTGACCAAATGTGTCGAGACCAAGGCCATTTTAGAAGCTGGAGAGGCAACTACAGCTAATTTCATCATTGAAAACATTATCCACAAACGTGAATGTCCCCAGGTTATTCTGACTGATAACAGAACCAACTTTACCGCAAATGACATTGCCAAGCTCAACCATACAATGGGGGTGTGAGGTGTGCTTTCTGCTGCCTATCATCCAAAAATTAATGGGACTGTTGAGCGCGCAAATGGGAAGTTGGTGAACATTATCTAGAAATTAATATTGGCCAAACCATCCAAATGGAGTACTTGTCTATGTTTGGCAGTATTCGTCTACAATATCTCCTACCATTTGTCAACCAGGATGTCTCCATTTCAAGTATTATATGGAAGACACCCGGCCCTACTGACACTGCTATATTTGCCCTAGAGGAACCTGGCAAAAACACATATACTCAGTACATTGAGAAGATTGCAGATGCTTTAATCAGACTACAAGCTCAAGCCTTTGACAACAGTTTTGCTGAGAAAAGACTTGACTTCAAAAGAACTTAGAGAATCACTACAACAGGCTTAATTTTAAATTAACTTGAAGTTCAATTTTGCAACACTTATGGAGCGGGCCAATTGCAAAAGTTACTATCATATCTAGGTCAGGACATTCAAAGTTATTGAGAAGACATCTAAGTTAATATACACTAGAAAGGATATTAGGACTGACCATATATACAACCGAGTCCATGCAAAATTCCTAAGAAGGTTCAATATGTGCACCAATTAAAAAGAGTAAAAGTTGAAGAAAGAAAGAAAAAAGAAAAAAAGAAAAAAAAAAAAACAAACAAACATCTATATATATAATAGTTTTATTCTAATTAATACTTTAGTTTGCATTTGAGGTTGAAAAGAGGATCCAACTTTAGACTCAATGGGCATTTGGGCTGAAATTAATAACAAGAGGAACATACTTTAGATGAATTGGTCGTTTGGGCCAAAGTTACCAAATAGAAAACCCAACTCCATGCTCATTGGGCGTTTGGGAAGATGATAATAGATCAACAAAGGCTAATTGGGAATCTCAAGGCTTATGTTCGAGTCAAGTGGGGGAAATGTCAGATTCTGGTGATTGACTCGAAAATAAACCTTTCAACAACCATCAGATTGGGCCGATTATCCTCCCAGTGATTGATCCAATACCTTAACTCTCACCTCAAGCCTATTGCAATTACACGGCTTAGGCCAAATATCTCAACTTCAAATCAATAAAGTACTTTATGAAAAAGCTCAGGCCAAATACGCTCACACATTATGGCTAATTATCTCTGCATTAAATCTTGGCAATTAAACCAGATTATTGAGAACAATATCTAACAACTAGTATAAAAAACGTTTGGGACTGACCTGAAGTTAACGTTTAAAAGTCTCATGGACAATCAGACGAGCAATAACTAAATAATGTTCCACCGTAAGGCAAAATTTGAATGTCAATACTCATAATTGGCATGATAACACTTGCATATAGACTTCCTGAATGGGAGTACCTAGTGCTATCAAGAGAGGCCTGCCAAAGTCCCTATTAGGGGTACATCATCTACTTTAATCGGTGCAAGAATTTCACATAATGTGTATTTCATCACTATGAAGAAACTCAAATCCAGAAGATCCTAATTTGCATGTTTTTATTGCAATTTTTGTCCCTGAAATCCTCCCGATTTTGAGAGTATTTTGCCACCAATAAACCTAATAATAGGTCTCAGACATATCAGTTCAAGGGCTGAACTGAGGTGATAAAATATCTGTTGAAATTTTGAGCTCAAATGTGGCCAAGAGAGGCCCTAGAGGTATAAATACTGGCGCCTGCCCTATAGACTGATTATCAAATAAATACCTTATAATAAAAAGATCTTTTTATCTCTTTCATGGTCTTTATCTTAATCCTAACTTTGGAGAAGTGTTGACAAGCTGGAAAAGCCAAATCCACAGCTTGTATCAAAACCTGCCTTGGAAGAAGTTCCCAATTAAGTTAGGAAAATTAAGCCCAAATTTGACCAGAAGAGTTGGGTCTATTCAAATATGCCTAGTTAGTTTCTGAACAGTGAGAATACTTTAAGCCATTGCCATAATGAGGATCAATCTGTGGAACTTGTCCTGATTAAGCATGCAGGATAATAAAAAACAAGCGAGCAATCCTCAGATTTTCATAGTGTTAAAGGATATATGAAATGGTGCCTTCAATATTAAGCTCCTTTCTCACTGGAAAAAGCACAACGTGTTTCATGTATCCCTGTTATCTCCATTTAATGGCCCTATACCCGCATTGCCTGAACCCCATCATGGAAGATGACTCCTAAGAGGCCAAAGTGGAGGAACTTTTGGCCTAACATAAATTAAAGTCACTCAATCCATAACTAGTGAGTTGAAAGGGTTAATTTTCCAACAAAATAGCTTGTTAAGCGCAAAAGCTGCGCCAACAGTAGGAAACTTGTGGAAGTCTTCCCCTAAAATTCATCCTAGTGCTCCCCACTCCTTAAAAAGGGTACCTCCTTGCAATTAAGCTCATTGTGTCAGATATCAGGATATTGGACTTAATAGGAAGAATAATGACACTAACTCACACAACCAAATTGCTGCATGGATCCAAGAAAATTGTTGAGTTACCTCAAAAAATCACCTGGACAGATCAATGGTCAGTACGGCTCAAATCTTAGGTCAATTTGTCAGATCAAATAGAGCTTAATACCTCAAGATGAAATCACTTAATCAAAATGAATTATCATCATAAGTTAAGGTGACTAATACTCAAGGTGGCACTCGAGGCTTTAAATTAAGATGAACCCACAAAAGGTAAGAATGAAGAATCTGCCAAACAATCAACCTAAATGATACCAAGTCTCATCCAATTTGTCATAGTTAACAATTATTTCAACCCATCAAAAATATGCTGTAAAGGCATTATAATACCTGGAATGCATCGCCTGACCAAAAACTCACTTCTAGGATCCCTCTCCATTGATTGTAAAAATAATTTCCTTTTTGGGGTTTATATTGTTAACCATGACATATAAAACCCCTATTTTTGAACTATAATAAAGTACTTCACTAATTGTATATCTCGTTTTGTACTTAAATTTAAAAAGTCCATTTTGCCATACTTATTATAAGTCAGATGACTTAGATGACATGAAATAAGCGGTGACTTGGCACCCTTTTAGGATAAAAATATACTTTTTATGCGTCTGGGATGGAATTAAATATCAACCTTTGGGCTTCTTGCGCATTGTAACATTGAGCTCAAAATGAAAGCCCACATACTGTCGCTCACTACAGGGGCTCATCTGACGCTTAATGGTATCTGCACCTAATTGATCACACCATGGAAGATAACCCAATAGATAGCGTCACCCATTGGTTTACAACAGGAATGGTTGAGATAGATATCAATTGAGGAGTCAACCCATTATCACGGTTGAATAAATTTGAAGAAATTCTATGGAGATTCCAGAATCTTATCATCTTACTTGAATTACCAACAAAGTAGTTAAAAAGTTACTTCATGGAGTCATTAAACCAAGGGAAAGAGGAAACCACAAAATGGCAGCCACCGAGGATAGATTTCTCAGGAACCCATGTGAATTCATTCTCTCCTAAAGAGTTATGGATCAAGTGCTTATCTTTCTCAAAATATCATGCAATTTATAAACCCTGTGCTTTATCATATCGTGCAATTACTAGGAGTCCATAAAAAGGAACTCCGCCATCATATCAATACACAAGGACCTTATAAATGGCCTATGAGCAGGTATATAGTTTAGCATCACAAAATATAAAAGACGTCCACCATTTGATTGAAGTGAAATGTTCCTGCATTATTCAGATCCATAATCAAATGGATTTCTTGATTTCGTTGTTATCATTTATGTGGAGGAAGCTGTGAAGCTCCTTTAAAAACATCTTGGAGTCGAAAAAAAATACTGTGATTACTTGTTACCTTCGCTGAAGAGCTCAGACAACAAGATAGTGAGGCGCATGGTGAGATGGCATAACAAGCTTATACTAGCTTTCTTTAGGAAAAACAGATCTCCTTCTATAAAGCCCAGCTAGAGCAAGCCTCAAGACGAATTATGAGCTGGAATAATAAACCTTTGAGACTTCATCACTGTCAAAAATATCATTTCTTAAGTAGTCCAAGTCAGACAGGATCTAGAATTAATGTGACTCAGGCATCTACTATTTCCATTACCAAGAGAATCAACAAATCGAAGGATGACTTGAGAGAAAAATCTCCCAGTCAAGGGGGCATTAACCAAGTCTATCATCACCTCAATGAAGCTTCAAAACTCTGGAATACTCTCACAGAAGAGTTGAAAGCTAAGAATGACAATCCTTCTAAGAGTACTTAATTCAAAAGAGATAAAGGAGGACTCAAATCAGTGCATTTAATTAATAATAAATGTAAAAAGCTTTTGCAAACATAACATTCATTGGCTACCAACATATATATGATTTGAAAATCCATGTTAAAAACTTGGACAATGACAAAGTTGTTCTTAAAAGAAGATTTAAGTTCAGGGAACATTCCCTGTGTGTTGATTGGGCCCTTTTATCATTTCTGAGTTTAAATGTTCTGAAGAGGGTGTCTGTACCCCTTGTCACCCAGGGTGACCTTGCCCACATGATAGATGAGCGCTGGGTGACAGCCCTCCCTCGTAAGATCCCTTCCCCAGTGCCCACATTTACTTAACCCGAACTTGTACGCTTGATCAGGGAAATTTGCACCAAAATCGCCAAAATGAAGTTGATCAGTCCAAAAATGAGTGGAAACAAGCCCAATGATCGGAATCCACTTAGTCAAAAAAAGATGAAGATTGACTCATCCACAACTACCAATAAAGAGAACTTTGCTTACTTCTAATTACCCATGAAGATTAGTGTTGGGTCTTATCACGTCTCCTTTGAGGCCTTGGTGGATACCAAAGCTGCGGGAAATTTTATGAGTGTTGAACTGACTTAACAATTGGAACTTGACCTGGATGCAGGTCCTTTGGTGATGGTTGCGTTGTCAGCCTCCCAAACTTCATACCTAGTTCTATGACCAGTTACATTTTAATACACCAGTACAGCTTCTGCGATCAGTTCTCAGCAATGCTGAAATTGGTGTTCCCAGTTATTTTAGGAGTTGGATGGTGGCATCGGCAACATGTTAAGAATCATCTAGAGTCAAACATGTTGTCTTTTGCTAATGATCAAACTGAGGGAGAATTTCCTTTAGTTAATACTCTCAATAACGCCCAAGGTCATAGCTCCATAACTTCCCTCATTCCCCTTCAGGCATCCCGTCCAACTTTCCTGAAGAATTTATGCGCTACTGGAGTATTTTAAACTCTGAGAAAGTGGACCATCTTCCCCCTCGCACCAAATTCAACTGCGGATTCTGTATGATGGTACAGTTGGTGAATACCAACTGCCCGTTGTATTCCCACACAGCAGAGGAGGAGGTTGCGCTCAACACTTGGTTGGACAATATGCTGAAAAAAGGGTGGTTGTTTAAGGAGACTTTGCTAGTTGCATCACCCATTGTCTTCACTCAAAAAGCTGATGATTCCCTCCTCCCTGCGTGGATTACAGACATTTAAACAAAGTACTGTTCATGCTCCCTACCCCCTTCCTTTAGAGAAGATGATAAGCCAAGCAATCGCCAAATCTCAGGTGTTCTCTAAGCTGGATCTTGTCAACGCCTTTAACCAGATTCGAGTAATGGAAGAGCAAGAATGGTTAATAGCAATCTGGATTAAGCGAGGTATTTTCAATTCTGTGTAATGCCCTTTGGGCTGAAGAATGCGCCTGCTACGTTTCAACATGTGATTGACAGTGTACTGGGTGACCTCCAGTTTACTTGCGCAGTTGCTTATATTAATGACATTATGGTTCACTCCCCAACTCCTGAACAACATGCTATTGACTTGGAAGAAGTCGTGACTGCTTTGCATAAGGCAGGCTTGTTAGTTAAGCCTTCCAAATGTGAGTTCTATAAGGAAGAAGTTACCTTTCTTGGGAACCTCATCCTTAAGGATGGTTACGCAATTCCCCCTAATAAATTGGATGCTATCCGTGAATGGCCAACCCCAACAACCCAGAAACAATTACAGAGTTTCTTAGGAAACTTTATTTTCCTAAAAAATTTTCCCTGGCTCTTTCCCAGTTAGCTGCCCCGCTCCACCCTTACTGGCAAGAACGTACCATTTTTTGGATGCCCAAATGCCAGCAGGCTCTTGAGTTAGTCAAGGAAATGTTTTTATCCCCTCACATCCCAAAACACGTGGATCCTGCTAAGCCATATATTGTCGCATGTGGTGCCTCCTTGGTGGTAATGGGGGCAGTGCTGCTCCAAGAGCATGAGGACTTGAAACATCCGGTTGCCTATTATTCCAAAAATTTACATCTATAGAGCAATCCTGGGCCATCTACAATAAAGAGTTGGCAGCTGTATCATGGACATTGATTCATTGATGGTACCTGTTACAGGGTGCCCCAAATGAGTTAACTGTTTGCATGGATCACCAAGTTCTCTTATATTTCCATAAACCTCAAAAATTGGCGCATTGACAAGCCCAAAAATATCAGGACTTGTGTAATTTTAATTCTAAATACAAATATATAAAAGGTGCGCTTAACGTACTTCCCAATTTTCTCAGCTGAAACCCTGCCCACTGTCCCATGATTTGGAAGAAGCGGACCTCATTACCATGATTCCTGCTGCTTAAATTTTGTTGATCGTTCCCCCTGTCATCTCTTCCACCGCCCTTGCTTCCAACGCCCACTTGTTGCTCAGGTTTTAGCCGGCTAAATGACCTTCCCCTAAGGGGTAAATTTATTCAAGAAATTGGCCCTTCATAATCATAAACACTCTCTGTACTCCTTGGTGGAGGGACTCATCTATTTTAGGTCATAAATTTGGGTCCCCCCTCTCTTCTGAGCTGAGGTATTTCATGCGCATCATGACCCTCCCACGATTGGCCATCCAGGCAACAGAAAATGTAATAAATTGATAAAGTGGACCTATAATTGGGTGGGCTTGACTAAGGAAGTTCTGGTTTGGATCGCCAATTGCGTTACCTGTGCTTGGGCAAAGTCAGACCGCTCAGGAAGGAAGGGTCTCCTGCACCCATTACAACAGGCGGAGGGCCATGGACATTGGTGTCTGTGGATTTATTGTTTAACTCCCCTGCTCTAATGGGTTTATGGCAGTGATGGTGGTGGTTGATTGCTTCACCAAATTTTCCTTTATTATTTCCTGTACTTCTGCAATCACATCTGAGGAGACCGCTCAGCTCTTTGTACACCATGTGTTCTCAATGTTTGGCCTCCCACAAAGATCACTAGTGACTGTGGACCCCAATTCACAGCACAATTTCAGAATGAGCTTTTATACATCCTAAAAATCACCCCCTGTTGTTCCACCATTTACCACCCCCAGTCTGACGGATAAACTGAGCAGGTTAACCAAATTTTGGAACAATATTTGCACTGTTACACTTTGGCCACCCAGGATACTTGGGCCGATGACCACCCTCTCACCCAATTCACCCACAACAACGGTACTCATGCCTCTATAGGATTTTCTCCCTATAAAGCAACGTTAGGTTATAATCCCTCTTTTTCAGTTGGTCCCTGTATATGCCTGAGGTTCCTGCTGCCGCAGATCACGTTGAGCATATCCAGTCTACCCAGTCCTTAGTACGGGAGCAATTCACAAAGGCTATTGATGATTGTAAATGGTTTTCAGATCACAAACGGCTTCCTGGTCACAATATCGCGGTAGGCTCTTATGTTATGTTGGACACTCGCCATCTGCGGATTCTGGTGCCTTCCCAGAAGTTTGCAAGCAAACGTTTGAGTCCCCACCTGGTGGAGGAAACCTTGAGCAATGGTGATTTTTGGTTGAAACTGCCAGCTCATTGGAAATATCATCCCATCTTCCACTGATCTCTGTTGTCCCCATTCAAGGGGATCGTCCCTAATGAACGCAAGCCAATTTTGATAGAGGATGCAGAAGAAGCTGAGGTGGAAAACATCTTAGCATTTCATAAATCATGGCAGACAGTTCAGTATCTCATGGCCTGGAAAGGGTATCCTTCATATGAGAACAGTTGGGTTAAGGCTTGCAATTGTTTACTGCATGGAACTGGTTGATGAGTTTCACGAATACCACCCTGACACCCCCCAAACCCCCCAAAAGGTCACAATGGTAAAGGCAATCAAACTACCAAAAGTGCACAAAAATGTGGTCCTCGTGCAGTTCCCAGGCGGTGGAGCCCTTCCTAATAAAAAAGGAAAAGGTAATGTAAGTCCAGGGAACATCCCTTGTGTGTCAAATGGGCCCTCTACCCGTTTCTGAGTAAAAAGCTCCAAAGAGGGTGGCTGTACCCCTCGTCATCCAGGGTGACCTCGCCCACATGGTAGATGAGCGCTGGGTAACAGCCCTCACTCTTTGGATCCCTCCCCCAGTGCCCACATTTACTCAAACCGAACTTATACGCCTGATCAGGGAAATTTGCACTGAAATCACTGAAATGAATTCAATTGGTCAGAAATTGAGCGGAAATAAGCCAAATTATTGGAATACACATAGTCAAAAAGGAATGAAGATTTATTTATCAGCTGGAATTTCCAACAGTTTCAATTTGGCCCACACTGTGATCATCAAACTTAACCACCTCTTAAAATTGTCAGGGATGATCCCTGACATACAGGTAGCATCATCAGATAACATTGATGATAGTCCAAAGCTCCTTTCTGGCAAGTCAGGCGTTGCAGCTGATGCAACGCTCTTGACCGAATGAATGGCACAGCAACTGGGCATGGGTGGGTTGGGCATCCTGAACATGTTCCCAACCAATTGGGACTGCCCCTACATGGGGTGGCCCTGGGGGATTCCCGATGCTTGTTGGGCCAGATGCCATCATGCCAACTGCTGGAAATGCAGTTTAGTCTCAGTTCAGGCATTCAAGTTCAAACTAACATTGACTTGGACTGACACTAATTCCTTCAATGTTATTTCCCAGTGAGCTTATCTGCCCATATTCCTAAATAATTCGCCAGGTAGACCAAACTTGAGGGACCCAATCCCAGCTTGTTTCCTCATCAATTAACCACTATTTAATCAGTTGCATCTCACTGAGAAAATTGTTGGGCAACTTTTCTTCCTTTATTTTCTATTAAAAACCTTTCCCTAAATTTAGTTTCTTATATTGAAATAAAACTGCCTTTTTGTCAGATACTCATACACCCAAAGGGTTAAAGGCCATATTTGTCTGGTATTTTATTATGTGCCTGTTTTGATTCTGGCTCAACGGCAGTCATTGGCAAAACACCTTACTAGTTTCATATCCGTCATACCAGCAGCAGTGCCTTTAGCATTCTGATTTGCCGTTTGGGTGCTCCAGCACCTAGGCTGTCAGGATGGTCTAATTTTAACTTACTGTTTGCCTGACAAAAGAGACAATTTTATGGATGCTAAACAAAGACTTACCCTGGAGGAAATGAAGCAACATCTCAATCCTCTACGGGACCATTACGTCTAATAAAATGTCAAGTTATACAGGGTGACATAAGGACCGAAATTACCAAGTCTGAAGCTCACAAAGCTACATTGTTACCAGATTGGAGGCCACTATTTTTAAGCCTACATTAAAGTACAAAATTTACACCTAGAGAAGGGAGTATCGCATCTTTCCTCTATGTCTATGAAGCCACGATGTAAGATGCAACTTGACCACCAAATAGGTAATTCATATTTTTCTTGTTTAAGCTATATGGCTTAATAGGGTTGGTGCCTCATTTGTGTCATGGCTACATGACATAGTTGAGGGACAGACTGTAAGGACAAGGCTGGACGTCAGGAGTCAAAAAGGTCAAGCTGCAAGGCCTTCCTGACTTGAAACATATTCTGGACCAATGCTTGGTACAGGCGAGATATGCCCAGGTTGGTCCTGGGGATGTGCGTGATGCTTGGCCTGGCGCTATAGCCTGGGCGTTAAAAAGCACCAACTACATTTTCAACTCAGAGGGTTCTTTAGGGCTACTTTAGGAACAGGGATTTGAAATCCATTCCATTTATAATATCGCAAAATTGGGATAAGTCAATTTACATTCGATAACTTGTGTTTAGACAATCTTGAGCTATAGGATCCTGGCAATGATAGCGTGCGCCTATTGGCTCGTATAGGTTTAGCACCACTTCCACTGATTACAACTCATTCTCACAGTGTATAATTATGTTTTCTAAAGACCAACTTTCCTCGTTGGTCGTTTGGGTTACTAAAAACCTGTTTGTTTTAATTTTTAAGTGCATTTATTTAGTTCTGTTTGCTGACCTCCAAGAGGTCCTAATAAACAAAATGTGTGCCGTCCTTTCTTAGGCCATTATTTGCACTGTCCTTCTGGGCGGTGTGTGGTTTATCTTTTATTCAGCGAAGGGTTCCGTAGCAGGGAGGTGGGCCCTCACCCCCTCCACTATTGGAACTGGAGCTTTACAGAAACGCTCCTGACAATATGGACGACCTACATACATGGAGAGAAGTGAAGGAAGTGTCATCAAAGAATTTTGGTCCTATAAAACCCTGAGTATGAAGAAACAGGCCTACTTGAGAATCGCGTTACTCCACAATAAAATTTTTAAATATTTGTAAATCGCTTAAATGTAAAGTCCCAAACTATTTTGACCTTGAAGATGCTTACTTTGTATGATGCCCTAGCTGCCGTCGTTGCTGGTTTATATAGTAAACCTGACTTAGCTATGAAATTCACATATGTCAAAAACGCTTCAACTCTGTCTTAGATATTAATGAAGCCCTGATTGATGCAGTAGACATGAACAAGCCATAGACCTCACAAAAGGCCTCTACAAGACCAAGAGTGTATGCCATGGAAGAAGCAAAGCCTAAGAATGAGGAAAGCCAAGACGCAAATATTGTAAAAAGAAAAACCATACTGAGGGTGTGTTTTAAGATGAACCATGCCCTTGCCAAGCAGGGAAAAGGAAGGTTGGCTTAGGGTCAGATATCTCTTAAGATGACTGACCCAAATTACCTGAAAGAGAAACATTGGCAATTGCTTCTATCGTATGCATTGAGAAGGAAACTGATGATGAATCTAATGGGGGTACGTAGATACAGGTTATATATATGTTCACCAGATGAGCTCGCCATTCTGGACTGCTTTGATTATGACAATATAGATGAGGCCCAGGTTCTTGAAGGCAAATACCTCAATCAGGTTATCAGGTATCCCAGGATAATTGATACAGCCTTCAATGCTGATCAGTATCTCACCCTGCTGATCTGACCTATTAGGAGCATCAACAGTCCCCGTGAGATCAAGAAGAAGTATCCTAAGCTTTTCTGAAAGCTCAATGCCATATTTCTTCTCAAAGAGGAGTTAGCCCTGCCACCAGAGTTTGGAGGAACCATTACTAAAGTGGAATCAGTAACTTTAATGGTCCAAGTTATGAGTATCTAAAATATGTGATCGCCCAACAATGTTATTTCATCCTAATTAATCAAAAAGATTAAGCACTCCCCAGATTATGAATACACTCAAGAGTACATTGAAACTGTTACAAATAACATCAAGACGATAGAGGAATACTCATCTCTCCCAATCCGAGTTGCAAGTTAATATTTGCAGCTCCCACAGTTGCCCTTGACAATAATCAATATGATATACTCATCAAGACGTAATTTATGATCAAATATGGAGGAGATTTTATACTGAAGAATAATGCTCATCACTCCTCAGCTACAAAGTACCCCTTGTAATGGATAATAAAGGCTCTGGCAAGAAGGATTACTCTTGTCAAATTGAGTACCTTGTTTCCACTTTAGCTTTTTTAATATACTACCTCTGGAAGAAACATAAAAAAGCTACCCTAGTCATAGATGCAGCAGAGAACATTCCATTTTATGCGACTGAGGAGGTAAAAATTAAACCAGGAGAGCAAAGAGTGGTTTCCACCAATGTAAGTAAGATACACCCAAACTGTTTGCTACACATTACAGTGTTGATGAAATAAGTAGTTTTAAACCAAGAGTGTTACTAGGAGTCCTCAATTAGGATCATCAGTTACTTATTGAGATATTACTTGGGAACTTAAACAATAGTGATATTAGTCAAGAACCATCAAGAAACTGGGAAATAAAAATAATTATCATTGATGAAATTGACAAGGTACATTTTATTGGTACTAACCTTGATTTTGGCCTACCCGCCAACAATTTAATTTGTGCTATCTCTCAAGTCCAGATATAATAAGTTAAATCAGGAGGAACTTGAGAAAGTTCACCAATTACATAAATACTATCAGGATTTTTTCCAAGTCTAATATCGACTATAATCCATAAAAGATTGGACGCATAGTACCAATCTAAGATATTATCCCCTATTTGATTGAAGTTATATAGGAAGTCAAAGGTAGAGGAGAAATACATGAAGATTAAGCTCAAGCAATTATTGAATGTCAGCTTACTTGTGCCTTCCCAGAGTCCATGGTCATCCCCGGCATTACTAATAAAGAATAATAAAGGTGGCCTAAGAGTATTAATAAATAAAAAGCAAACAGCCTAACTAAAAAGAATTGCTAATTAATTCCAAAGATTGACAATTCTCTGACCTGACTCTCTGGCTCATATTTCTTCTCCACAATGGATCTTGCTAGCAGATATTGGCAGATAAACTTTCTCATGAAAACCAATAAAAAAGCACGTTAATATACATAGAAGGGATAATCCAACCTACCCAGGTCCCTCAAGGATTAAGCAACGCTCACGCCTTATTCCAACGGGCGATGGATCAAATAATGAAATATCTTAAGCTCAGCTATGTGATAATTTATCTAGATGATATAACGCTGTTTTCCACTCACTACTGATCATATAGACCACCTCAAGTGAAGTATCTCAATGACTGAGAGAGATTCATATCAAACTAAAACCTGCAAAGTTTTCCCTTTTCCAGCAGGACTTATATATATGGACATGTCATATTGCGGGAAGAAATTTAACCCTTGTAAAATAAGGTTGAAGCTATGTCCAAGTTTTCCGAACTAAAGATCCTTTTAGACATAAAAAACCTTAGGAATGATGTTATATTATCATAAATTTATCCCTAATTTCGCTCAACTTAATGAACCTCTTTTATGACTGCTTGCCATTTATACTCCTTTTATATGAAAATTAGAGCAAAGAACTTCATTTGAGTCAATGAAGAGTTTTGAAGAGGCGACTGATCTTATGACAACTGGACAATGGGAAGCCCTTCATCCTGTTTACCAATGTCTCTGACTTAGCCATAAGTGCCATCTTTTCTCAATTGGACGAGGACAACATTGACCACCTGGTATCCTATTATAACAAAACGCTTTCCATAAAGCTGAGCGAGATTATAACATTATGGGGAAAGAGTGCTTAGCTTTTTTCTAGGTGGTAACATTTCCAGCCCTTCTTGTATTTACAGATTTTACAGTTGTGACAGATCACACTTCTCTAAAGCGGCTGAAAACGATGAATGATCCAACAGAAAGACTATCCCGCTGGGCTCTCTCGCTTTAGCACAACATGGGTATTGTCCACCAAGCTGAAATGAAGCAAGTGAACGTAGATGGACTGACTTGACTGTCCCTAATATATTTAGACAATAGTAAAGTTGAACAATTACATGACCTAATCATTAAGTCAAACTCTTTATCAGGACGAAGACAACCCAGTTAGAAAGATGCTAAAAGTACATGCTTAGTATATGAAGGTTTTTGATAGATTACTTTTGAAGAAAGTTGAAATCTACTGACTACCTTACTTGTGAAATTTTGAAACAGGTACCAGTTGTAATGGAAGCCCACAATATTTTGGGCCATGGAGGAGCTAAAAAACTACAACTGGGTCAAGAAATGCTACTTTTAGGAAGGAATACTGGACTCTTTAATGAAAATTCTTATATGCTTGTATCACTTGTAAAAATCAGATGCCGCTTAAGGCCAAGTACAAGTATCAGTCCATGACCCCTCAGAAGCTGTTTACACCATCAATTTATCCATCATAGGTCCAATTCATGAATACACAGGAGGAATTAAATACATTCTAGTAGGGATTGATCATTTCATGGTGCGGGTCGAAGCGAATTCTGTCTGTGCAGACCTCTAAAGCTACTGCTAATTTTTTTATCACAATATATTTGCTAGGCATGGCTGCCCTCAGGTTTTAATATGTGATAATGAGAGGAATTTTATTTCAAGAGTTCTGAGGATATTAGCTAAAAGCATGGGAACTTAATAACTATTCTCAGCGCCTTAAAACCCATCAACTAAGGGGAATGTAAAAAGTGAATATAATGTTAGTTTCCATATTACGCAAGATGGCCACTACTAATCTATTACATTGGGTCATATCTCTGAGAGAGTTGATGGCTTATTGGATAAGTTTCCATTAATTTATTAAAAATGTCTTTATTCAAAACACAATAAAAAGGAAACCTTAAAAATCAGTTTTATTAGCTCGTGAAGTTACCAGTGATGATACCAAAGATGCCATGTTTACATGACCTTATTGAGGGCACCAACAGCAAGGACAAGGCTGGGCAGCAGGAGGCCCAAAGGGTCAAGTTGCAGGACCTTCCTGACCTAAAGCAAACCTTGGACCAACGCTTAGTACAAGAAGGTATGCCCAGGTTGGTACAAATGAGGTGCACAACGTCCAGCCCCTTGTTTTGACCCTTGCATTAAAACGGATGAGTTATTTTTAAATGATGATGGCTCAATTTGGTATATCAGTGAGCGGAGGTTTAAAACACATTCAATTTATAAAATTACTTACTCAATATGGGTTAAACTTCAATTGATCACCTGAATAAGGTCAATTTTGAAGTACATTACCCAGTTGGATGGAAGCATGTGCTTATTGGTGCACCAAGGCTTAGTACCACTTTCTTCAATTGATGATTTCCCTAAGTTGGCAAAAATGTTTGCTTGAGACCAACCTTTCTCATTGGTTGTCTTCCCTATAATAAACCCTTAATTAGTTTAACGTTTTTCATGTTAACTTGGGCGTACCTGTGTGCAGTGTTTGACATTTGTCCTTTTGGCTCCAAGATAAGAATGTTGTGGGTCATATGAGCTAATGTAGGGAAATGTCAGACATTTACAAGTTTCAGATGATAAAGGTGATTTTGACCTTACTAATGAATTTCTCAGCCAAAAGACCCTGGCCAATTCTTAGTGAAACCCTGAAAATTGGGGTACCACTATTCTACATAATTTGTGTGCAAATAACGTTGGTTTAAGCAGTCAGATTACTCTGACTTTGCGGCGGACTTTAGGGCATCTATTGGATGGATCTCCCCCAGCCCCTACTAGTTTCATTTAAGCACCTACGCAAGGACCACCCCCCCTTTTATAGGCGTGGCAGGGTCCCCCAATGTGGAATAATTTTCACAGAAGGGGATTAGCTAAAATATTGAGGCATTACCCCATGGTTACGTTGTGCCCAAAACTAATCCCCCATTTCTTATCCAGCCTAAATGAAGCGAATATTCTGAGCTTTGATAGGCTATTTCTTCATATTACCAAATTTGACCAGTCTAAGCTATTCTGAAACTATTGTTGCATTTCCCTCATCCCTCAATACAGTTATATACTAAATTGTCCAATATTGAGAGGGTACGTTTTTAAATATTATTATCACCCTCAGGACTCTATAAACATATTAAAAACCCCAACTTTATAAGTGTGTATTATTTTAAATTATCTTCCGTGGTACTTTCCCCATTTGTTAGAGTATAGGCCTCATTAGCACCAGCGAGCCTAGACAGATCCTAAAATCCAACATGCAGACCTCTTTAAAGAGGTATTGCGTCATTTTAGCCAATTAAATTTGTTTTCAAATTACTACAGCATCAGGTACACTTCTGGGCCGCCTAGGTTCCCTCCAAACCTGGGAACTTGTGCACTCTAGACATGTTCAAAGCTTGGTTATGAATGGCCCTTTGGGAAAAAGCCTAGTTTTGCTGTTTGTTTGATCCTATGTATGTGTACAATGCTAACTACCCTCTCCCTATGTCACTTTTAGTTCAAGCTCCCTCATCTGTGCTATCTATATTTTAACACTGATGATTAGTTCCATAGCGTTGGTCAAGTGCACCGTACACCACAACACTTGGAACTGGAGAGTTATAGATACTCTCCTGACATTATATGACCAACCTCCTTACTTTATGTGCATGGACCTTGTCCGTGTGGGACTTTCACAAAGTGCAAACAATGTGCGCCAGCTGTTGGTCATGGCCGCGGTGGGGCTCACCACTTTTTACGCATTTTGCTGATGGTTGGAGCATCTTAGCGTTATTCTTGATGCCTCCAACTGGGAATTACCCACTCTTCTTGATCATACCCAGTGGATACAAATGCTTTGTGATCCGAGAGTCATGTTTCCCCAACTTTCCACTGAATTTAAGAAAATTGGAAACACAAATAAATTGTTTTTTTCTTCAGCACAACATTTTGATGGTGCAGGCATGATCATTGACAAAGGTCCTGGTGGTTATGGCCTTAAATAACTTCATAAAACCCATCGCCAAATGGGTATAGGGTTGTTCACAGCCCAAAACGCATTTTATAACGACATTTTTGTATATACAATAGAGCCCTATATTTTCTCATATGGCTCAGATATGGAACCCATCTCAGTGTATCAAATAGCCCCAGAAAACCCACGCTTGGCCACAACAATAATCTTCAGAACTCAGGAGGTGGAGAAGTTACTATTACAATATAAAAACGTTTATGCAGTTGCTGAAGATATGGTGGGATATGTGACCTCAGTAGTAAGAGTGGCCAAATATCACCCTCCATTATATGATGCAGAAACGTACCCTAAGTATGCTAGACCTCAATAAGATTTTTGTGGTGAAGTGTTGGCATTTTCTGTTATAAATAACGAAAAATCTGGATATTTAATGTTGATTTCTACCCTTTCATCCCCTCTAGGAAAAATAAACACTACTATTTTGGTGGATTCTGGAGCCTCTGAAAATTTTGTTGACCAAGCTTAGCCAACTAACTTGAGATAAGTTACTTTCCAGGTGGTATGGTTAGAGAAGGGGCTTCCCAAGGTATTTCTACGATGAAGATTATGTGGTTAGTTGATTATAAAGTTGGAAAATATCATTTGTCTGACCAATTCCAAGCTATCAAAAACCTCTTGTACCCCATCATTTTGAGTGTAGAGTTATGGCGAAAGTTTGACGTCAGAACCAACTTGAAAGACAATACCTTGTCATTAACTTTGAAGAATGTCACGAGTTAGTTGTCCCTTTAGCTGAAAAAACTTTCAGGGCATTTTTCCCCACTGGCCAATATCTACACACTCAGTCTTGATCCATTGCTTAAGCCCTCTTTGGAGGTTCCCTTACCTTCTTGTTTGGAAAGGTTGAAATCTTCGTTTGATGCGGCTTCAGCCAATATACTACCAGCTCATTCAGAGTTTGATTGCGAGTTCAAGCTCACCATTGATCAGGTGCGTATATCTTCCCAAATTTATTGTTTGTTTGTACAGGAGGAAGCATCCTTAGATGTTTGGGTTAAACAGCAGTTATCCAAAGGTGCTTTTCTTCAGCAAACATCCCCTGTATGTTACCCACAGTTTTTTGGAAAAATCCAATGGTACTTTACACCATGCATAGATTATGGGACTCTCAACAACGTCACAGTAACAGACTTGCATACCATCCCATTGGACTCACAGATTTCACACTATGTGGAGAAGGCGAGAGTCTTCTACAAGTTAGATTATTTAAATGCATTCAATAAGATCTGTATGAAGAAGGGCCAGAAGTGGCTAACCGCATTCTGTACCAGAAAAGGGATTTTCCAATTTCAGTTTATGCCTTTTGGGCTTAAAATGTCCCTGATATTTTTAACGCCATATTGATGCAGCTTTGGGGGACCTAATGGGGGTATGAGCAGTAGCCTACATGGATGATATTCTGGTAATTTACCCTGAAAATGAGTCCCATGCAGTACACCTTCAGCAGGTGGTGAAGCGTTTGATGGAGCTGATCTTACATTAAAAAATAAACAAATGTGAATTTTTCATGTCCCAGGTCACCTTCCTGGGCAACGTCGTGTTTGAACAAGGGCAAATGATAACTCCAGACAAGGATAAGGCGATTCATGAGCGGCCCACTACAACATCAGTTAAGGAATTGAGGAGTTTTTTGGGGACGTGTATGTTTCTTAAGAAATTCAAACCAAATTTTTTTTGAAGTTGCGGCACCTTTGCATAAAAAAGTGGGGCAAAAGTGCTCCAGTGGTCCCCAACTCTTCAGGATGCCTTCCAAGCGGTAAAGTGTACTTTGCTGTCCACGTCCATTCTTTGCATGTTGACCCCAATAAAGAGTTCATTGTTGCTTCTGATGCCTCCAACTTCGCCATAGCCGTGGCCCTATTACAAGTAGGTGAAGATTGAATAGAGTATCTGGTGGAATATTTTTCCAGGAATATGTCTCTAACAGAGTTAAACTACGCCATATATGATAAAAGGTTGTTAGCAGTAGTTAAGGCACTGACTTATTGGTGTCATCACTTGCATGGCTCATCCCAACCCTTCCACATATGTACAAATCACCATGCCTTAATGTACTACCACACCTCATGTCTTAACCCCATGGCAAACCCGCTGCTATGAGACCCTATACCAATTTGCGTTTTCTTTATTAGTTTACTAAGGGAGAGGAGAATGATTTGGTTTCTTTAAGCCGCACCCTGCTTTAGCTCCTTATCCAAAGGAGGTAGAGGTGCATATTACCCACTTGATGATTCCACGAGGTAAGACTGCATCTCAGCTTCTTTCTCCCTTGGCAATGGGCCAGCGCTCGCTTCTCTGGAGAATGTGGAGGAATATGGTATGTTCAGAAAGGTAGTCCTTTCCCAGCCAGTTTCAGCTGAATTTCCTATGGTCCTTGCTAAGAGCGCATTGAATAAGAAAAATATAACCAGGTGTTATCACGTTAAGGATGAGATGGTGTGGTTTCAGGGGTTCTTATAAGTTCCTGCCAGACTGCTTACCTGAAAATCATCTGAGACCATGTTAAAAATTTAGTTGATAACAACAACCATATCACTTGCCGATTAGAAGTTTGACAGTTGTTAAAGCAACTTATTGTTTGGCAATGGTTGCCAACTAAATTATTAGTCATAAATATCAAAGTATATAATCTGACAGTTGGTTTCAATTAATATTTTGTCAGGGATCATCCTTGGCTAAATTATTAGTCGTAATTAACCAAAAGACCTAATACAATGATAGGATCTGATTACTATTTTGTCAGGGATCATCCCCATTTAAATTAGTAGTCAAAATTTATTAAAGGACATAATCTGACCATTGTTTTGATTAATAATTCTTCAGGCATCATGCCCAACAATGTTAATTAGGCAATTCGATGAGGGCCTGTTTGCTAATAGTCATATTGCTATGATGAATTGTTACAGCAGAGGTGCTGAACGATTAGGGTCGTTTTAATGAAGCTACTGAAGTGTTTTAACGCTTGTTTTGGCAGTAACTAGTAGTAGTAATCAGGTAACACAGCCCCAGACCATCTGTGTACGGTTCCTAACACATGAGGATGATTGCTGATCTGTAAAAAGTTAAACTGCTGGGGATTAATTAAGATGAAGACATTTGCTACCATCAAAAGTTAATTCCAACGGTTAGAAGTTTGGGGGACTAATCATTTGATTTTTGAAGAATTATCTGAAAAGTTGTCCGCATTCTGCCTATAAAAAACCCCTAACATTTTCTAATAAAAAGTAAAATTCAACTGAAATATATTTATATTTACTTCAAAATCAAATATTGAAGGGAACAAAGGTCCCTAGTTGTTTTTCTCAACTACAATTATTAGAGTGGATTCGTTGCCACCTATTTTGAAGACTCAACCTACTAGTTGTCATCATTCAACTAGTGTTTTTAATATGAACAACCAAACTGTGCAGTAAACTTACCTAAAGTTTACAGACCATCATGATGGAATCACTGTATGTCATACTGGGAAGGAGAAGACTCTAGAGATAATCCGCCGCACTTACAATTGGAAGGGGTTAGCCACACAGATTGGCAAGTATTTTAGAGAGTATCTAGCTGCAACCAAATGAAACTGAATTGCCAGCCTCTAGCGGGGCTGTTGGTGCCAGTTCAAAAGGCTGAAGGGCCTTGGACTTCTCTAGCGGTTAATTATTGTGGATTGCCTAAATCTGATGGCTACAATGCCATCATGGTGGTGATTAACCATTTAGTGAAGTTCACACGCTTTATTCCCTACAGAACCACAGTCACCGCGGCTGAGATGGCTAGGCTCTTTGTCACTCATGTGTTCGCCCTTCAAAGGGTCCCTCACAAAACAATTATGGATTGTGTACTCTAGTTTACCTCCATCTTTATGGAAGAGTTGTGTAAGACTCTTTAAATTTGCCCCTGCCATTCAACTGCTTATCACCCTCAATCAGATGGGTGAATGAACGAGTGAACCAGTGCCTCAAACAGTTCTTCAAGTGTTAAACTGCCATAGATCATTTTGATTGGGTTTCCCATCTCCTCATGGCCCAAATTAGATACAACAACGTCCAATGTGCATCAATGGGTTGTTCCCCTTTATTCTCCAATTTTGACTTCAATCCCGCCTTTAAAATAAGCCCAGTTGTGGATCCAAGGTGGAAGCAGTGGTGGACTTTGCAAAAATAATCGATAAAGTAAACCAGAGGGTGAGCACGAACTTAGATGCGGCCATGCAGGCTTTTAAGGAGAACGCTGATGGTAAGATATGTTTTGGACCAGCGTACAAGGAAGGAGATCTCGTAATACTGGATGCAAAAAACATCCCAATTAAGCAACTATGTAAAAAAATGGGACCAAAGAGGATTGAGACTTATCCCACTTTCAGAAAGGTGGGCCATATCTTATATGAGTTGGATCTCCTCCTCATTTCGATTTATGTCAGTCTTCCATGAAAGCAAGCTTAAGTTGTTTGAGAGTCCTCACCAGAGAATCCTAAGGCTTCTCTCGTATATGGGGTGCCAAGTGGGAAGTTTAGGAGATTGTAGCCTCTTGTCAGATAAGAAGAAGGCTCAAGTATCTTGTATCCCGGGAAGGATTTGATGCAGTGGAGAACAGTTGGGTCCCAGCGCATGACCGCGCCCATGTCCAAGGTCCAATTGTAGCATTCCATGAGCGTTTCCCTGAGGCCTCAGTATCAAAGTCCAAGCAAGCCGTTGCTGCCATGAAGTTGGCCTCTGCCTACAAAAACTTTTCCTTGGCGCATGCTACTGGAGGGGGGTGGAGCCCAAAAAGAGGAGTAAGTAATGTCATGTTTACATGCCTAATTGAGGGCACCAACAGCAAGGACAAGGATGGGCGGCAGGAGGTCCAAAGGTTCAAGTTGAAGGATCTTCCTGACCTAAAGCACACCTTGGACCAACGCTGGGTACAGGCCAGGTATTCTCAGGTTGGTACAAGTGAAAGGCACAACTCCCAGCCTCTTGTTTTGGCTCTTGGTTAAAATAAATGAGTTATCTTTTAAATGATGACGGCTTGATTTGGTTAATTGGAGAACGGAGGTTGAAACACAATTTATAAAATTACTAACTCAGGTCAGGCTTAACTACAATTGATCACTTGAATAAAAGTCAATTTTGAAGTACATTACTCAGTTAGATGGTAGCATGCGCTTATTGGTGCATCAAGGCTTTGTACCATTTTCTCTAATTGGTGATTTCCCTGAGTTGGCTTTAATATGTTTCCTTGAGACCAACCTTTCTCATTGGTCATCTACCCTATATTAAACCTTCAGTTAGTTTAAGTTTTTTATGTTAACTTGGGCGTACCTGTGCGCGAACCTCTTCAAGGAGGTCTCATGTCACATTAGCCTCTTTGTTATAAAATTATTACAACATCAGGTACATTACTGGGTGGCCCAGGTTCCCTCCAAACCCAGGCACTCGTGCACTCTAGACCTGTTTAAAGTTTTGTCATGAATGTCCCTTTGGGGCACAGCCAAGTTTTGCTATTTGTTTAATCCCTCTTTATGTGTACAGTTCTAACTACCCTCGTCTTATGTCACTTTAGCTCAAGCTCCCTCTGCTATGCTATCTATATTTTAACACTGAGGACTAGTTCCCTAGCGTTGGTCCAGTGATCCATGCACCACCACGCTGGGAACTGGAGAGTATAGATACTTTTTCTGAAAAAAGAGCCTAAGAAAACGCTAAAAAGAATACCCCAGAATATTATACAACTTCAATCAGAGGCAATGGCATATCTAACCAAGACGGTTAAATGAGAAGATAAAGCAAAAATGCAACTCATGAATCTTTACCCTCCTTTCAGAATTTGGACTTAGTACTGTACCTTCACAATTGTATAGCACCCCCAAGTAGGAAGATTAAATTTAATCTGGTATAAGTCATATGCCTTAACTTATAAACACGGGGAACATACTCACAGAGCTTTATAAAGTGGAGTATCTATCAAACGCGTAAATAGCTGATTTTAGCGTTGGTACTCCCCTACCATTATTTTTGAGGGGTGTGATGTCATATATCAGGATATTGGACATAATGGGAAGAATTTAACTGCTCAAATGCCACAACAGAATTGAAAACTAGACCTAAAAAGGGAATTAGCTGGGTTACTTTAACAATTCACCCATAAAAATTAATATTCAGTACTAGTCAAATTTATCTTACAAATGTCTGTCAGACTATATTGAGCCTAAGATACCCTGAGGTAAAATCCTGTTATATCAAAATGGGGGATCATCAGAAGGTTAGGCAACAGTTACTTAAGGTGGTACTTGAGGCAGTAAACTAAGAAAAATTTAAAAAAGGTAAGTATCAAGAATCTGCCCTACGCTCTCTCTCTGCTTGGCGTAACTTTCTGAGCAAATTAATTTTGGTAAATAAAAATCAAACACTTAATCGCACACCAAAGTCTTGATCTGATGTTGTCAGATCCCCCGCCAACTGTCCCAGCATGGGGCAGCGGTGCTACTCCCCCCTCCATTTTCTGTCAGACAGGAAAATGCACTCAGACTGGATTGCCCAGTCATTCCAAACCCTTGGGACGATTAATCCCTCCCAAGGATCTTGATGCCCATCTCGCCCAAACCCAAGTGGTGCCCCGCTGCCCCCTGGTGCTCCCCCAGAGCAACATGCATTTCAGCCTTAGGGTCAAATATGGGAAATTCTTCCCCTATGATGACCAAGCCATTATCAAAATGGCTCAGGCGGTGATGACACCAGCCTGTTTTATTGACTTCTGCCCCTATAAGGGGTACTTTGATCTTGGCTTCCCCTTTGAAGCCAATGCAGCCACTGCAGCAACGGTGCCATTAATTTTTAACAATATTCCCCTCCCAACAACTTGGACCCTGCTCCCAACAGACACCATCTTGGTGGTCCAGTTCGCTGGTTTGCCCACCCACCTCCCCCTGAAGTGCTCCACCAGGAGCTGATGGAAGGTTTGGCAGCCTATGGCGCCAACCCCATCTTACAATTTGTGGTCCCAAATGGGGCCACATGCCTCGCTGGGCCTCAGGTGTATGCCACGATCAGCCCTGAATTTACAAAAATTTCTTCGGAAATTCCCCTTGTGCCACCATCCCATCTGCCCCTGACCATCCGTTCTGGGCCCACGTTGAGGGCGGATGGACGATTTGTACATCCTGTTTTGAGTTAGACCACTCAAAACGTAAATGCCCATACTCAGAAGCTTCCACTGATGCCAAAAGTTTGCCCAACGCCCATCAATCCGCCACCACCCCATGCCAACTCTGACATGGGGTATGATCCTACCTTCCCCTCCTCCAATGCCTGATGCTGCGGCTGCACCTACAGCCACCAATCAGCACCCACCTTGCCCCAATGCCACAAATAATTCATCCAACCAAAAATCATATTGGATCCCAGTTTGATTCCATGCATCCGCAGTGAATTGAACAGTCCTCAACTGTACGCTAATTCCCCAATCCAATTCAACCAAAATCCATGGGAATTATTGGATGAAATTGACAAAACAGGTAATGTCATTGAAGAAAAGACGCTGCAACTCGAGCGGCTCTGTAACGCAGAATGGGATGCAAAATTCCCGCCTCAGAAATATGTCCCACAACCTAACGCCAAACCGTTCTACAGCAACCACCAGCTTACAGTAGAAGCAGCTGCCAGACCAGATTGCCATCTGCTTTGCAAAGCTGCCGTTAAATCTGTGGCTGCACTCGCAGGAGGAATTCCACCTCCCATCATCCCATTATTTTACTGCACAAAGTAAGATCAACATGAAAACTTTACACAAAAATGTCACTGAAGCCATCCAGAACGTGGTAACAGTAGCACGGAATCTGAAAGCAAAAATAACCTGTACCAACATCACCACATTTGTTAAATTCCCAGATGCCCACCTCAAAGCTGAAGACGCTTTGGGCAAATACATCGCTGGTATAATGATGGCTGGCAACTATTTGGAAGTTCCAGTCATCAAGGATATCAAACCCATGCCACCGATGCCCCCACACCCTTACTATCTGCCTTAACACGCACCCTACTCTGGAATGAGATGGATGTAGCTGAAGACAAGCCCCCCAATCCCCCTCCCCATCCACCATGGAGGGATAGCAGTATTCGCTGCCCACCTGGTTGGATATTTTATTAGGTACGATTCAATAGATCCATCCATTTTGGGCGTTTCATTTAAATCATTATTTTTTATTTTTGATTGTTAGTTTTAGTTTGGTAATGTTCGTCCCCTGGTCAGCTTACCTCGGTTAAATAAAAAGAATCTGCCCTACGATCAACATAAGTGATACCAAGTCTAATCTGACTTGGTACCTTCCACTTAAAACTTTCCCTATCAAAGATATGCTACAAAGATAGTAAACCATCTGCAATCTATGCTTGACCAAGAGCCTACCTTCCATATCTCCCCTCCATTTTTTTATAAATCTTTTCCTTATCGGTTTTATTATTTTCAAATGTGATATATAAAAACTTTTATTATATACTATAATATAAATATGTCATTAATTCTATATCTCGTTTTGGTACTTGATTTCAATAAGTCCACCTTCTGTACTTACCATGGGATAGATACTCTAGTAGAAAGAACAAAGCAATAGCTTACCACCCTTTATAATAAAAATATACTTTTTGTGCTTTTTAGATGGTGTTGTATCAGGATTGATCAACCATCTGAATACTAATATTACTATATCTAATTTCATATTGTAAATAACAGTTATATAAAAGATTATATTGGTATAGTAGCTACTATGCCATGCGGCTCCAGCTTCTATATGTAGTGGCTTAAAGAATTAATTTACTATGAAACTAATTCATGAACCCCCACTACCACATCTCTGTTACTTGGATTTATTGGCTTCCAGTGCTGTGTCCTTGATCCCTATATCAACTCCTATTTTATTTTAGCGTACTATTCTAAGCTTTCCCTGTGCTGTCATAAAGATATTGGTAATAGGATACTATATTTATTATGGCAGTTAGCCAGTTGTTGGAAAATTAACCAGATGGATTCCTCCAATTATTTTAGCGAGATTTAAGATAAAATGGCCATCCAAGCAGAATAGCTCATTGACTGAATTTCGTGGTGTTTTAATGATTGCGTGGTAAGTTGCTTTCCAAATTGGATTGAGATGAACAAGAATTCCGCCAAAATTGGGAAGTAAAGTTGGTTGGGGTCAATCAATGTCCCCAATATGGTATTCAGATCACTGGCGACTAGTAGCTAAGGATGATACATTTATATTATTTAAGTAACGTTATCAGAAACTGATGATCCTGAGTTTGAGGCAGCTGAGGATTTTACTAGCGCTTCATATATATAATTAATCACTATTGGCTAAGAAAGGCAATTTCCCAAACGATTGACTATGATGAGTTGAGATGTGTTGTTGGCAACAAGCTGAGATTTCCCAAGCTTTATTAAAGTGACCCAAGTGTATTTCAGCGCATAATAATAACTTGAAGGTCAAATCAAAATTTGATGTTAGTTTATAGTAATTATCTATACAGCTCACCAGCGACTCAAAGCCAAGGATGAGCCAAATCTAAGTTGGATATTGGAAAAGACAGGGTGAGAGTGTAAACGCCATGGAAGAGAGAAGCGCAGTGAGAGAGAGTGGTCGCCTGGAAGATCCTGCAATGATTTGATAGGTCAGCAATGGGCGCAGTATCCCTTTTGTACATATGAATACCTGACGCTTCCCTTTTTATTAACATCTCCCTTTGCCTAATCTCCCTTTTAATTACGTTTATGTTTATTCTTGTTGGTTGGGGGTTAAACTGCGGGATCCCCAAATAGCGTGGTGACACATCAAGGGGTCAGCCGGCGCTGCTGGCCCTGTCACCTAAGGTAAAATGGCAAAGGCCAACCATCTTCATACTGGTTGGCCTGCTAACCAGCGGAGCCCACTGGTGCCGGAAAAGCTTTTTCTGACACTGGTAATTGAACTGCATCTGATATATTAATCTTTATATTTAAATGCTTCAACCTTAGTTATTTTCTTTCTGACCAATTTAATAACACGATTTTAATAAGCCATTCAGAGGTGCTGCTTAGTAATTATGGAAAGTACAAATGAGTTCTCTGGTAAAGAATGCATATCAAAAGAGGATTGTCATTAGGAAGGGGATCTTTTCCTGGAGAAGATAAGAGATCCAATCTAGAAAAAAACCATTAGCAAGCCCTGGACCACTGACAGTATCTTATACATAATGTTCTCCCTTGTTTTGTTTATATAAGAACTCTATTACTAAATATTAGTTTTCAGTTAATTTTTGGTTAAGGTTACTGTCCTCATACAGTATATTGTATTTTTTATGTGTTTAACCTTTGCGCTGGAAATATGAAGCCTCTGCGTTGATTTTCACATGTGGTGCTCACTACAAGGGGATTCACCTTGTTCTCCTGAATAAAATATTATCAATATGAATTCTGAAAACCTAGTTGCTGACTCCTCCACCGCTGAGATATTGAAACCCTCTGAGGAAGTAGTGGCTGGACAAGAAGCCCTATCATTTATTCTGCTGAGATTTTCCAGGTACAAGAAGATGTAAAAATTCATGTTGGTCTGCTCTCTGATATCATACTAGTTTTTAAGCACTAGTAATGCCTAACCTAAAAAGGGGAGCCGCCACACATCTTTTACTTTAAATGGGCCAAACAAAGGGATTAAAGAGATAAAAAATCCGAATATAGCCCTCAGCTAACAGCCTAGAAAGCCATATCAGAAGGTGGGAAAGCTTTGGGGAAACTTTTGTCCAGCACCCGCTTTAGCTGAGGAAATGGCAGAAAACATTGGTATAAGAGCATCAGCAACATGTGGCATAAGGAGGTATAATTGTGGGTTTTCTTCCTTGATGAGGCGAGCAGTGTTCATTGCCTCAGCGTATTAAGCAAGTTGATGCTCAGCGAAAGTGATGAGAACAGGCACACAAGTGAATGACTTGATGTGCTGACAGGTTTGGGATAATTGGGGTCAAAAGTAAAAGTTTTAGATGCGTCAATGCTAGCATGGCTTTCACCAAAAGCAAGCTCATCAATTTCACACTTTGCATCCTCCTTAAAATCATGGGGAAAATTAGGGATAGGAATACCCTCAACAAGAGGCTCCATCGCCCCATGAAGTTGTTGGCGAAGTAGGGTGTTGTCAGGGGCAGCTGCAGCCTCAAGTGCCATTTTATTAATATTTTTATAAAATTGGAAACCCTTTTTGAGGGTGAAAATGGTGGGGACGCGAATTGGGAGGGTCAACTAAGAACTCCTCTAAAGCAAAATCCAGTATCACATGGTTCAGCTGTTTGTTCTCATCAATCCATTCGAGAGCAAAAAATGGATTGGATTCAGACAGCACTGGGCCAGCCACCAGAATTGGGGAAGTGGCAGGATCTTATGGCCACGTTCTGTTGACCATGGAAGCTCAGCTGAAACTGGTTCAGCTATCAACTCATGATTTCATTATCTGTTCAAGTTATTTATTGAAAAATTTTAAAATTTTTGTTTTTGATTGGCTGCCAATTTTGGAGCAGCACCAAATTGCCCAAAGGTTGGGGGCGTTGATATTTTACTATTTCATAATTACCAAGTGAAAGATTCAGTAAAAGTTATGGATGGAGCTGTTCACTCTTTCACTAAATTGTTTCAGTAGCTTGACTCTTTATGTGAGGAACTTAAACTCAAAAACAAACCGCAAGGTCTCAAGAATTTGAAAAAAGCTTTGAAAAAGACTTTTAGGCTGTCAACCAAATGATGGTTAATATGAAAATCACGTTGAAGAAGGAACGCCGCCATTTTTCTGAAATGTGAACCAATACAAGTCAGCAATTCAGCAAGATATTTGACAGTACAGACAGGGTTAAGTTACTCGGGAGATCCAGACGATGGAGTAGGATATTTCTTCTTTTGTTCTGATTGTTGGTGCTCTTAGGCACTCAGATATTAATACATATCAACGCCAAGTAAGTCCCCCTCCTTTCTAGTAACTTAAGAATTCAGATATGGTCACCATAGGCCCCTTAGCCCTGCAGCCATAAAAGAATCTTTGGTTAACCTGTTAATTTATCAAAGTTCAACATGAAGGCAGATGTGCAAATTTTTTGAATTTATTTATACTATTATGGCCATAGTGCCAAATAACGCTAAGTTGGGAGTAGTAATGAAATTGTTAAACTTTAAAAGTCCAGAGTTTGTTATGCTCAAATTAAAGAGGGCTGATATATCCTACTTTAAGCCAAGGACCCTCTTTTAAGGTGTTTGGTGGAGCTTAAAGGATGACCACTTGGAAAGAGGACTTCCTAAATACCTCATATAAAAGAGACTAAAATAATTAAACGTTTGCTGAACATTTTTGTTTTGCAAGTGCAGATGATATTTGGGGCTAACTTTATAAATGCTTTGAAACTCAGATCGCCCTCCGCCACACCTGCAAGCCCTATATGGGATTGTATAGGGTTCTGATACCAGTACTGAATGTGGATAATATTATAACCCATATAGTAAACTATCTTCAAAAGGAACTTTCCTTTTTAGGCGCTAAACCAAAGTCCACAGGAGCCTTGTGACCCACAGCCCTGGGTCAAATCCCCAAAGAAAGAATCATCTCAGCCCTCTGGCCCTTGTTTTGATCAGTTTGTTCTCACTCAGATCATTTTTTATATTGTAAAGACTTAAGGCATTATGCTAATAATTGCCCAAAATTAAAACTAGACCCAAGGTTCAAGCAGTAAACTCAATGCATGAAAAGGACTTGGGAAAAGACATGTCAGAGTAGAACAGGGATTTTCTACCTCCGCCCCATCTAAAAATCCCAAGTAAGAAAAACCCTTCAACTTCGCCTTCCAACTGGCGTAAGACTATAAATGATGCGTTGCTTTTGGCAGCTCAGCACATAATAGTTGATGGTTCAGAAATTGAGACATTTGTTTCTACATCAAAAGCAAAGGCTAATTGGTTCCAAAAATAGGCTTAAAGACTTATGTTCAACAGCTTGAGCAATAAGAGCTTTCAGTTGACTCTGGAAATATCTTCAAAATTCATGGGATCCAAGCGGCAATGCCTATTTAAATAACAAAATCTAGCCCTCAATTAGGAGAAGAGATTCAATAATTTTTGGTCAAGCGGACACTTTAGAGGTACACACAATTAATTCATCTGATGGTTACTTTGCAAGTGCATCTACATCAATATTAAAGTAAATGAGTTCCCAGGCTAAAGCTATTGTAGATAATGGAGCATTAATTAATATTGAGTCTTTCAAGTTAGTTAAGAGACTGGGAACCTTGCTTGACTGAAATCATTGGAAATTATATGCTATGGTGGGCCCCATACCATTACAAATGAAGAATTTTACAATACTTTGCCACTGCAGCTTAGTTCTTTATTATTATCTTCTCATGCTATTGTTTTGCAAACCAGAAGTATGACTACCTCTATGGAACCTCTTTTATAAGAAATATGGAGTCAATGCTGATTTTAAAGAAAACACACTAGAGTTAATGGGTCAAACTCTTCCACTATTTTATACTGGAAGTATGAGGTCCCCACACCTCAAAATCAGGTAGTTGTTATACTTACTTTTGAGGATAGCATAATGTCAATTGATTATCAATGCTATGTGGCCATATACATCAGTTGACCAGCCAAATCGTGTGATATAAAGGTATTCCACTATGCGCTAATTGTAGTCTGCCCATTCTTACGGGCTACCAAGTCATTTTGGGGACTGAAACTGTTTTGAAAATTCCCTCAGAGTTCTATGGTGAAATTTCCGCGCCATTTTGTTGATCTAAGCTATAATGAGTTGCCACGCCAGGTTTTATCTATCCTGACCATGGCATAATTCAAGTACTGCTAGCTAATCAATAAACGTATCTTATTCAGATCCAGTGACATCAAATGGTTGCGTTTGTACACCCACTGCCAGTTGAAGAAATTCTGAACGTTTATGAGTTTGGTCACTTTGACAAACTAAGGCTTAACGACAGTATCAAGCAATTTGTTTTCTCATTATTACGTGGAAATCCTCTCTGGGTTAACCAAGAAGGAGAAGGACCAAGCGCTGGATTTCAAGAAATACAGTGTTTTTTTGAAATTTATGACTGTGATTTGTGTTATTCAAAGATGTGGTACAGCTCATTGATACTGGTGATCATTTGATGATACACCTTCATCTGATTAGAAATTCCAGGACAGCATATAACGTTGTAATAAAAATTACTCAGCTTGTGCAGTATGGGATTTTAGTGCCCGCTAATAGCTTTTGGGCCTATACAGTGTTGATTGTCAAAAAAAGTACGGTTCTAATTGCATGGTAATAGAAAATCGGAAGCTTGATATTATTGCTAAAAAGGATTCTTAATCTTTACCGCATATTGATGATGTACTAGATCGCTTGGGGGCGCAATAATTTCTGCCATGGATTCAATTTCTAGTTATTGGCAGATTGAGCTGCCCAAAGAGGAGCAAAAAATTCACCATTATTATGGACCAGGCCTCTGTCAGCCTATGCGAATGCGCAGAGGCTGTGCAACACCCCACGACCTTTCAGCAGGCTATAAGTAGCATCTTATTTCATTTTTCCTGCGTCCTAGTTTATATGAAAGACATCAACGTTTTTTCCAGCTTGTTTACAGATCATCTGCTACACCTTGAGGAAGTTTTCCGCAAGCTCACTAATACTGATCCTAAGATCAAGCCTCATTTTGTAATCTTTCTGCGAGCAGTTGAAGTTATTTGGGTTTTGTCAGTTGATAAACACATCTTACAGCTCCAGCTGGAATAGGTTGAAGTGATTGAACGCATGGCATGACTTCTTAGTAATCGTGACGTTCAAGTTTTCCTTGATATTATTGGCTTTTACCGCCAGTTTGTAGAAAAATTCAGTAAGGTAGTTGAACTACTATTTCGCCTCCTCAAGAATGGAGTACCTTTTGAGTGGAAAGGAACTTTCAGATAGCCTTAAAAAACTCGGACTTTACCTTACCAAGTGCCACAGTTGATGCATCCTAATTTTGATAAGTCGTTTATCATTCAAAAGGCGCTTCTCTCACCGTCATTGGGGCAGTGTTATCTCAACCCAATTCTGACAGAATTGAACGCCAAGTTGATTACTGCAGTAGGACGTTAGATTTCATGAATTTAACTATACTGTAACTTAAAAAGAGTGGCTGGTGGTCATCTACGCTTGAAACATTTTTTGTTTACCATTTATGGAGTGCATTTCACTGTAGTAACTGATCACGCCTCCCTCCAGTGGTTACAGAATCTGAAAGAACCTGAAGGGCAACTGGTCCGTTGGGCTTATGAAATTTCAGTCTTATGATTTTGAAATTCAGCATTGACCCAAAGTCAAGAATAATAAACGCAAAGGGTTATCCAGACTGCCCACAGTGACATTAGTGGCTGATGTGGCTGATGAATTATTTGGCAAAATGCTAAACTAAAACTATGACAATAAATAAGTTGAAGTGAGCACTTCTTATAGAAATTAAGGATGGGCCGTTGTTAATAAAAGGTAAGTTAATAAGATCAACATGTAAATTTATCAATATTGGATGCCCTTGCCAACAGAACGGACTGATATCATTTAGGGGCCCATAAGGCGACGGGGCATGAGGTTTTCAAGAAAATGTTTGAGTTTGTAACAGCATGTTTATTAAGAAACTATGAGTTTTAACATTTATAAGACCCTCCGCTGTTGTAAGGGTTGCTAGATGGATGGGCCCTACCAGAAAGCCACTTATATCGACTGGTTAAGCCCAAATTTGGTTGGCATACCATTTCTATTGATATTGTGGGCCCTTTGGCAAACACTATGGGCCAATATAGATATATAATTGTAGCCATCAATCACCTCACCAAGTGGGTGGAGGCCAAAGCGGTCCAGGATCTTTGCGCCACAACAACGGCTAAGTTTATATTAGAAGATACGAATTATTGGCATGGTTGCCCTAGTTTCTGCTGACATATAATGGGACCGATTTCACACCTTTAGTTATTTCCAAGCTTAATGACATAATGGGTACACAGGGTATTGTCTATGTTCTACCATCCTGAGACCAATGGCATCATCAGACGAGTAAACTGTACTCTCATTGGAATTTTGCATATAATATGTATACCAAAGACATCTAGTTAGAACCTTTTCTTGCATTCTGCCATCTCACCTATAATATATTATTATTCTGCCACGGGAATTCCTTATTTGTTTTACTTTATGGGATTCAACTGGCGCTTCCCCAATTTTATATTCGTTTGTCAGTCAAGGAGCCATGACTCCCATTAAATTTTTGGAAAAGCTGGTGCAGAGTATAATACAACTACAAAGCGCTGCATATTACAATTTGGTAGCTTTTAAATGAAAATCCGTTGAATGGTATAATGCAGACTGGAGGCCGTTACCCCACTTTACTGTAGGTGACCTCATTTTATACTATGATAACCAAAGATTCAAACAAATTAGCAAGCTGGAGCATAAATGGAAGGGGCCTTTAGAGATCATCAAAAGGACATCTAAGGATGTCTACACTATGAAAGATTAGTTATAGATCACATTATCAACTGGGTGGATGCAAAGTTATTGAAGAAGTTTCAGCAGTGTTCTGGGTTGATGGAACAATTTCCTAAAGTGTAAATTGACCCCATATCTTTGTTACCTAATGTTTAATCAAGTGGGGTAAATGTTATAATTGGGTTTGACCAACCATCTGACTACAATTTTTTATATATGTAATTTCATACTGCAACTATTAATTAGATAGTGGATTTGATCAGTAAAGTAGTTACTAGACCACGTTACCCAGCTTCTATATGTAGCCTAAAGTAATAATTAACTATTAATTGAATCCATAAAACCCGCCAGCACATCTCCCACTCCCTAAATTTATTGGCTTCCAATGCTTTGGCCTCTTTCTCTATAGCGCCTCCTATTTTATTTTAACGTATAGCTATACTGACCCATGCTGGAGTAAAAACACAAGTAATAGGGTCCAGTATTTAGACTAGAAGTTAGTCTGTAATTTATCTGCATCCGCATATTGCATCTTTATATGGAAATATGCAACCTTAGTTATTCACTTTCTGACCCAATTTGGGTATTACAAATTAGTCTGCCATTCAAAGTGCAGAAAGTAACTATGGAAAGTACCAATGAGATCTCTAGTAGATAATGGATATTTGGAGAATTGTCAGAGGAAAAAAAATTTTCCTGAACAATTTTAGGAACCCAGCGTTTCTAGTAATAAGCTTGGCTTCCTTTGTGGGTATGCAAGACCCACGAGGCCAGTCAAAATCCAAATTGCACCGCTGGCTCTAAAGAGCTCTGGGTGGGCGCTTTGGAGGGGGTGTTAGAAAGTCTCTAAACCAGTGATTTTTTGTAATGGGTATCGCTTTCTAGTGCTTTTTCTGGAAGCTTTGCTAACTGGGCTATAGAAATGGTCCCCAAACAAGATAGAGCCTTAAAAAATCATGAATAAGTTGGCTACTCAGGTATCTTAGGAGATACAGTCATATCAAAGAATTCTACACTGAATATCATCAGCTGAGTTTCATCCCTAAAAAGTGGAAGGACATAAATACTACTTGTTCTAGCTCTGGGGTGCCCAACCTGATTTCAATGGCACCAAATTTCAATTTTCAAAACAAGATGATTTTGAAATATATAAAAATTATTTTAATTCTAATATATTTCTTTAACTGAGGCAAGCTGATCAGGGGACTGGCAGTACCAATGTGTGTGTAGAAAAGTGGAAGCGAAGAATAGCGAGGATTAGAAAGGATTGGGAACCCCAGGGTATATGGATACCCCTATTGACAGCTGGTACCGCCAGGTATGGGGGTTGGCGCGCTACTCTAAGGGGGTTTCCACTGTTATGGAGCAGGTGTGGAGGAAGGGGTCCATTTGGAGGAACCAGAGTGGGAACCATGACTCTATGAGCCTTTGTTGTCTTGGCTTCATGTACCCGTAAATCCAGGCTTGGAAGTGTTCCATTAAGTGAACGTGGAACCTACTGATTTCTCCACAGATGGTTGGTATGGTACCCTTGAACGCATCCAAAGCAATGGTGTGGATTGTCCACATTGTGATGGTCACCATTAGGAAGCGGAGAGTAGGTAGAATTTGGAAATTAAGCTGGAGCGCTAGGAGGCTCCTTGAGATAGAGAGTTCCTGGTATTTTTGGATCCTAAGCAGGCGCGCAACTTCCCGCCATATAGTTCTGGATGGGAGGCAAGTTTCTAGATGGTGGTGTAGAAAGCCCTCTCCTCCAATACTGCACAGGTTGCATGAAGGAATGGGTGCGGTCTGCCGTTCTATAGGTCCTTCTCAGGCAGCTTCAGGTGTTGGCTCTTACCCTTAACTGGAGGAGTATATGCTGAGTCAGCCTCCATATGGCCTTTTGTGTAACCAGGTCATAGGGGATGTCCAAAGCGTCTAGGTAGTCAATTCTAGTGATGGTTGGGATCATAGCAAGTATGTCTTTATGGGGGTGGTCTTCTGGCTTTCTTATCATGAAGCGGGCTCTGGTTCGTTCCCTTCCCTGCACAGTGCCAGTATTAGCGACGGTCCATCCCATGCGGCGGATGGTGCATAGGTGGCGTTTAAAGTGAGGGTGGGGTTCCATGTGGGCCCATTGCATTGGGGCGGTTAGCGAGGTATGTTAGTAGGCTGGATGGGTTGTGTGGTTTAAGCATTTTGAGCGCCTGCGCGAAGTTGGCCCTCACTGCTCTGGACCTGTGCTGTTGTGGGACGTCTGGGGTTAGCACTTCCTCTATCCAGGTGCCCAGAATGCGGTTGGCATGACCATCAAAGTCTATTAAGCCCATGCCTCCGCTGGAGCGCAGTCCAAAATAACTTTTCCACCCATACAGGTGGTCAGGATCCAGGCCACAGCTAGTCCTGAATGAGCGCATGGATTGAGGCTATGAAGGTGGGTGAAAAGGGGATTGCATGTGCAGGGAACTACAGCATCAGGAGGATGAGTGAGTTGGCAACTGTCACTAACCCCATTACCCCTGGGCTCTTCCCTTGATTGAGGCGATGTAGTTGGATACCCACTGTAGTAGATTGTTCTCAATTGTTTCATTGGCATACCCCTTGTTTCCAGACGTATCCCAAGGTGGCGGATGGGGTTGGTTGTGGGGGGTGAAGCAAAGGGTAGGATGAGTGGGTTTTATCATCATGGGGAGCTGTGAGGCTAGGGTGTTGTGGCCCAGTTATTGATGTATTTTCTAGGAAGATTATTTCTGTTTTTCATTTAGTGAGCGATGCGTTACTCACAGTGGAGTATTCCTCTAGGGCGCATTATAGCTGTTGGGCGCATTATTGTTAGCTATACCTGTCACTCAGTCATCCGCAAAGGCTAGTATCTTGATTGGGGGCTAGCCTTGTGCAGTTATGCCCTTGAGGCGTGAGTTGGCAACGCGGAGGAGTGAATTAAAGCTGAATTTGTAATGTAGTGGGCTAACGAAGTCCCCTTGTTTGAGCCCTCTGTGTGGTGTGATCCTGTCGGTTGGAAAGCCAGGGCCACACACAGCCATAGACGCGGAACCTTTGAGGAGCATCGCCCAGTCAATGAACCTGGGTGGGAGATTGAAGGCGCTTAGGCATTCCTTCAAGTATGGCCAGCTAATGCGGTCGTATGCCTTCTCCTGGTCAAAGAATACCAGGACTTAAAGTTGTTTGGACTGGCATATATTGGCGACGGAGTGTATATTGGACCATATGGAGCGCCCCGGTGTAAACCCAAACTGATTGGGTGACAGGGCTTTAGAGGCTAATGTGCCTAATCTGGTTGCTAGGATTTTTGTAAGTAGTTTTGTGTCAGTGTTTGAGAGTGCAATTGGGAGCCAGTTGGCCAGGTCCAGTCTATCACCCTTTTAAACAGGGTTATGACATAGGAGTCCTTGCCTCCAGGTAGGAGGCGTGTCACCAGTAGGCACTGGTTCATGGATGCTAAGAGGAGAGGGCGATTTTTCTAAAATATTTTTTATAAAATTTGTAGGGTATCCCATCAGGGCCTGGGCATTTCCTACGCGGTGCACCGTGGACTGTGTTCTAGAGCTCCTCCTGCGTTATCAGGTTTAGAAGACTATAGTCAGGTGGTGCACTCTGTATTCCAGCAATTTGGATAAATTTTTTTATTTTTTTGGGGGTCGGATGGGGTGTCACAATAAAGTTCAGTGTAATAGCGGTGTATCTCCGCCTTGACCTCTTCTGGGTCAGTTTTCACAGTGCCATTGGCTATGCAGAACTGTGCGAATGGGGACAGGTTGCCTCAGGAGTGGAATTGGTGGAAGAAATATGTTGAACAGGTTTCACCTTCTTTTATATACTTACCTTTCCTTGATACTTTGATTCTGTGTTGGTGTTCATAGATGAGGGCATTTAGGTGGGCGGAGATTTACATATAATTGTGCCCCCAGTTGGGGTTGTAGCTGGACTTTGGGGTGTTGAGATCAAGATGGTCTAGTTCCACCAGGGTGCGCCTGATTGTGGCTGTGTCTTTGGTGTACTTGCATGAGGCAAGGTGGAAAGTTTTATTTTTTAGATCAGATTTGAATTTTTACCAAATTTCAATGGGATCTGATATGAAAGGGTTTGTAAATTCTGGGTTTGAGGCTTTGTGCCTAACCCAGTCAGAAATTTCGGGTAATTTTATGTTCTCTAGGTATAGCTCCCTCCAGGGCAATGTCCATGATGAGTTTGGGTTGGCTTGAGCTTCACTGAAACTAGTCAGTGGTCAGATAAATTAATCTTTTTATAGCAAAGTTAGAAATAGATGAGCGGCAGGATTTTTGTGCAAGTATGTGATTGATGAAGCTCATTGAGATGAGATTTCTCTCACGTACGTGGGGGAGAGTCATGTGGGTGAGGATTGGTGACCCAGGGGAGAGTATTGTTTAATCCAAGGGATGCCTTCATTGTGCGGAACTCAATGTGTCTCAGTGGGTATCCCCTGGGGTTAGGCCATTGGTCCGTGGTAGGGTTTTTCAGCAGTTAAAATCGCCCAGAAGGATGGTTTCTGGTGGGAGGTTGAGCGTCAAGATGGCTTCAAGTAATTGTTTCCTCTAGGTTGTGGTGCAAAGTGCATAGATACAAGCTATCAAGATTGTGGCCTCTTGGTTCGCGATTGTTGCAGCCAGGATGCAGCTGTGCAGCTTTGAGGAGGAGTCAGCGATTTTTAATTTTTGTTATTTTTGACATCCACCCCACAGTGGGACGTCCATACCAACTGGGATGGTGAGACCCTGGCTGACCAGGATCCCTCTCCCCCCTGTAGACAGTGGGTTTCTTGTATGGCCAATATGTCTACAGGGGGTTTATGCAGGAAGTCCAGCTTTTTGGCTTGGGACGCTTGAGCCCTGGCTCCTGTAATGTTTAGCTTCCCTATTGATACTGAGGTGTCAGCGGCGCCTCAGGAGTGGTTAGGTGGGCCTACTGGCCCTAGCCCCCTGCTCATTGCCTTGAACTTTCTCCGCATGATTGGGTCAGTCCACTCTGAGTTGTTGTCCAGTTCCTTATTTTGTGTTAATTTTGTGCAGGTTTTGTTGGATTTAGGGTTTGTATTAGGCTTTTCCAAACATAATTTTTTGAGACTTGGATTGGTGCGCTGATTAGTTTCTGATGTTTTGAGGTTTGATTTTGAAGTTTTGGGTCCTGCTATCTCACCCATAGTGAAGTTGAATTGTCCAGGTAAGTTCATTTGATTTTGATCACGTGGTGCTTCAGACAAATTGTTGAGAAAATTTCTCATGTGGGTTGTCTGCTCTGACTGTTGGCTTGGTTAATATCCTCCATGGCTTCTTCAACTTGGGCATTCTGTTCTAATTGGCTGTCTCGGACAATTTCCTCTCTGTCCTCCTGGATTTGGTCCAGGTCGATGGAGGAGGTCATGAGTGATGTGGCCTTGGCCACTGCCCACTTGTGGGCCTTCTGTACCTGTTTGCCTAGTTTGGGTGATACTAGGTCTATGAAGATGTAATGTCCGTCCTCTCCCCAGAGGAAAGCGTGGTTGGCGTTGATCATTTTCCAAAGGTCTCTTCATCTTTGTCCATAGCGTCACTACAGAAGTCCAGGGCAAAGATCCCTCCTTCATGGGGCATGCGTGTTCCTTGTTCCCCAATGAGGTGCAATGGTTGCAGATGGGTGGTGCACATTCCAATGTGACGCTGAATGGCTTTGACACTCCCCCATCCAGAAGGTGAAGCACTGAGGTGCGTGGGTTTTTTGTTAGGTCTACGGCCACATTGGGGACTGGGTTGATTACAGCAATCGCCTTTCCTGTGCACAGGTTCAGCATCAGGTGGAGTAGCTGTAGTTATAGTTATTTAATTTCTCTGTAGCTCTGAAGGCCGATATTAAGCTCCTCCTCAATTATTTTGTGGAGGATATTGGTGGAGAGCAAGTCAAATGTGATGAAGAAAGTATTTTCTTTGTTCCATCTGGTGCGCGCAGTGCACACAATTTGTTTGTTCTTGAGGAGGCAATCTTGACACAGACTTTTGCTGCGGTGTCTGCATCCTCTTCAGTCTCAAACCCATATTAATTCAGCCATGGTGGATGGTGTGGGTGGTAACATACACCGCGTGGGGAAAAGGGAGGCCTGTGTTTCACCCACCTTCTCCAACAGAGTTGGGGACTTGGCCCCTAAGAAAAGTCGGAGCCCATGTTCCACTTTCAATAGAGGTTGTGCATGTTGTATTTACATATATTAGTTTTGTTTTGTGGTGAACTCCACAATTCCAGGTGGTGTTTGGGCTTGTGGCTTTTTGCGCCAATGGCCCCCAGTCCCCCTACAGGGCGTTTTTGCCCTTTGGTGCATCATTTTGCTCATTGCCAGATACATCTTTCGCCCAGTTTAGTTGGGATTTGATGAATTTGCTCATATCACCTATGTGACTATCAAAAAATTATGTTTGAATCAAATTTTAGTAACTAATGTTATCATTATGGGAAAGAAAAGCTCTCATCAAACTGAATTATGATATATATATAGTTATTCTAGAATATAAAGTTTCTCTAAGCACCTTAGCTTACTAGTTTTATACTTAAAGAAAGGGGAACTGGGGAAATTTGTTTGGGGAAGATTCTGTAGAGTCCTCAGAAAGCTTGAAAAATTGGCCATTATTGAGAATTTTGAACCACAAAACTTACATTAAGAACCATTCTAGACTGATTAAAAAGACTTTGGGCTATTTAAGTAAACTTTTTTATTAGTATTTATTTAAATTGACAAAATCAACATCTGATTAATTGAAAGAACTTTTGTTTCAAGGGTCAATATTACCATTTTGGCTTAATGTCAAAAAAGCGATTTGATTTTAAAAATTAAATTTCCAGCTGATTTTGAGGGTCAAGGCTCTTGCAACTCGCCTTTTTAGCCTTAGTCTCCCCCTTTAGGGGAAACTATGGCTATGTGGTGGTCAGAAATAGCTTAGACCGTCACATCACCTCCTTTAAAGACCAAATCCCTGGCAGTGGTAGCAGTGTTTTGTTCGTCTGCTTGAAACCTGTGGCTTCTCATGGGGTTTATGAGCAGATAGCTCAGTGGCCCTTGCTGAATAAGATACAGGTGCCTTTTGACCCATTTAAACAAGTATGTTCTTAGCCAGCTGATTAAGTTAGGTAACTTCCTTGCCTAGGGTCTGGATCTTCTGGACATATAGCCAGCTAGACAACGTGGGCTTCTGTCAGTAATTTTTGGTGGGACAGGTAAGATGGCAATGCAGAAATGGCAGGCGAAGCGTGGGTTAATACAGATGGAACTCTTGACCTGGGGTATTTACGTTAAGTGTTTTTTAAAAAGGAAAGTGTTATAAACGAGTTGACTGATTTTTCTCAACTTTCAATTGCACAGGTTGGGTATGTGCACGATTTGTGTTGCTTGATAGATATATATGAGCGATAATAGTATGATGATTATTATCTGTAGTTGAATAATTAAGCCAGATATGATCCAACGCTAAACTTAGGATAAGCTACAAAATACTGATTCAAAAATTAGGGACTTTTTCCCTATTCTGGCTGATTTTAACCACTATTAGATTAAGATGTTTCAACCTTAGTTCCCATCATGCTGAGTCAGCGGAGATCCACATCAAAGGTCTGCTTTTCTTCTAAGGACATCTGATCCTACTCTTTACCCACACAAAAGAGTCCACAATTATTATACTACTACAATAATTAAGTGATGATGAATAGAATTTATTAATGATAGTTTCAATTGTACAAAAATATGCTTTATTAATATAAAATGCTAGGGAATTTATAGGGTGAATTGGCGCTCAACTCCTCAGTTGGCACCTCAGCCATGAAACAGAAGCCATTGCCATTAAACCTCCCTATGTTTTCTCTACTGATGATGATCTTCTTCATTGGGTTAGGAATTCCTCCATCGGACATCCCAGAGACCTGAAAACAGAAAGAGCCAGAAAACATGCTCTATTGTTCTCACTGAATTACAGAAAACCAACTATATTGACTAGCAACATGTTTAGGTAATGGAACTCCTTACCTATTATAGCAGGTCTTGAACCAACTGATTGATTTGCTAGTTGCATGTGGCATCACTCACCTCACAACTGCTGACTAAATTTCTAATCAGTTAGTAATGAAACCAAACCGATCCCAATTGGTACACCTGATAGTTAATCAGCAATCAACTATCATATGCCCCAATCTCATAAGAAACTCTTCCTGATAAGATCTTAATCACTTGCACAGATCAATCCTCAGAGGATCCAAACCCAGCAAATTACCCAAAATCCTTAGACATAATTAACCCAAAATCGAGGTCTTCCAATATTTGATTCATTTTCTAGCATGACTTCTCCCCTAGAGAACCAGCAGATAGCCTAGGAAGCTGGAAATGTGGTCAAAAATCCCAACACATCCTCATTCCTAGTTTTCCAGTGAGAATAAGATTGGGACAGAAGAATGCCGCCTCAGACCAGGTCAAATACTTGTTATTTTCAGCGGGCACAGCCAAACTTTACTCAACACTGCTATGGAAAAACTTTGGCCTGCAGTATTCTTCCTTTTCTTCCATGATGCCACCTCCTCAGAGAAAAGTCCTCATGACACCCTGCTGTCTCAGTCTAGTCTGTTTGATTGTATTGATGCTAGTTCTAGAAAGCCAATTCCCCCATCAGGCCATATGACCCGTTTCATATTTAGACTCTTGGTTCAGCGTCCTTCATTTTTTGATCTCCCTCCTCATCCTTGACAGGAGGTCATTACCTTTAATTTCTTTCTCATGGCAGAAATAAGAATGATTAAATATATTTGCTAAAGTTATTTTTTCTCTTATTAACTTTTTTACTCCCATCATTATTGTATTTTTTTCTTTTTGAAGAGCTTATTTCTATAAATTAGAAATTAAATGCACCAAAGTTAGAATAAGTTAGAGCTTAATCTACACCAAAATTGAATAGTGTTGGACATTATAAAAAGTCTGACATCCCCCTCTTATACATCTAATATGTCAAATTCTAACTCTTAATACCAGCAATATCTTAACAATCTTTCTGCTGAAAACTGCCCAATTTATCCTATTAATGAGTTGTTCTGCTTGGAGAAATCTCTTCTATGGTCCCCCTATGACTCATACTTAAGTTGAGCGCATGTAGGTAGCCCTTCCGTAGAACTACCAAAAATGGTACCAATTCCAATGAAACCATAATAGCAACCATCTCAAATTTTCACGGCTGATTCTCCCACTTCCATTGGTTCCAAAATTGACTTCATTACTTTTTTTAGATTTTCTTCTTTAATGGATAATTTTATTATAATCATTGAGCCTCTTGAAGCAATGCTATCCAATATCAGTCAGTCGTTTTGTGTCAGCTCTAATTTGCTTCCAGAGTTCCTTTTTGGCTCAGCCAATGTTATAATCATCCATTCTTTTGACCAAACTAACTATCAGATATTTTAAACATTTGGAGCTACCTTATCCAGAATTAAGGATCCAAGTAATTAAGGACCTCCATAAGGCTCTGAACACCCTTACTCTCTCAAACATCTTAGATAGAGATGTTGCAGCATATGCTCTTAATTTTGTAGGCCAAGTTCTTTGAAGTTGGACCACAAAGCTTCCATCCTTCCTCAAATTCCATCGTTCATTCTGCTTTCAATTCCAAAAAGCTTGTAGTCATCGCTTTCAGGATGGCATTTACTCCTTGCACAACTACCTTGTCTCTGGTGCTTCGCATTGATATCTCCCTCTCATGGCTCTGATCAGGGGCATGATTTGGCAACCTCCATCCAGTATCCCTTGCTCTATGCCAGCTCACATGTCCAACGTTCTTGACGAGGCTCATTGGCTAGAACTCATGAGTATCTTCCAGCTCTGGTGCCATAAAAGTCTATTCATGGCTATTCACAAATTGCCTCATTCTTTTCTGTTGCTTCTCTCCACAATCTGGATTATTGCGTTTAGCAAGTACTGACATCTCAATTTCTCTTCTCCTCATTGTATTCTCTCAGGGTTCAGCTTCTTCTTAACAAACTTGGCTTCAAGTAGGTCTAGCCCTTTCTAGTGTTCGATTTTAAATAGATTTTGATGGTTTATTTACTCCTACTGTCATACATCCTCCTTCCCTCAGGAGACAACATTGGTGGAATCATCCCCTAATCGAGGGTAATCAATAAAAAAATTAATATATATTTTCATGTTTTTTACTCTTTTTTTCACAATCATCAATTTTATTATATGTTTCCTATACTATATGTAAATGACCTTTACTCGGTTCAGTGGTCCATCTTTTTATTTATTGTTCCCCCAAACTGGTTCCTAGGTACACTCTGACCTACCAGTTTTCATTGATCAGAGGTCTCAATTTTTAAGACTTAACCATTTTTTTTGGTTCAGTGGTCCTTTTAGGACATAACCAAAAAATTGTCAGGACATACCCATTTCAACGGTTCAGTGGTCCTTTGGGAACACTTTTATTATTTTTTCTTGGATCCACTGCTTTAGGTACTTAGCATGGACCCTGTTAGCGATTCTTTATCTATAAGGTTCTTGATGGAATATTCATTCATTGCTGTCTTGGCAATAATCTCAAATGAACCTGACTACAGCGCATCTAGCTTATTTCTTCTCCTGAAGCCATGCGTGTCATAATAAATTTTCTATTGCCTACATGGTATTCAGATAAGGCCAGTTGGGTCTTATTTTCCATCTTCTTGACCTTAATCCTTTTCTTCAAGATCATATCAAATGCTTCCGACTGTATTTTAATCAGGATAGTCAAAATTCGGATTTGTAATGCTCATCACTCATCCACAATGTTGGTTTGACCACCAGATATAGAATTGGTGGTAACACAGCCTTTCTTCCATACAACAATTTAAATCACGTTTATACCGTCGCTGAAGTGACTAATGTTGTATGCAAATGTCAACAAACTGAGGTAGAGTTCTCAAGGCAGAAGTTTTTCCAGTGACTAGATTCCTTAAATTTGCGACTAGTGTTCCATTCAATTGTTCTACCAGTCCTTTCATCTTTGGCAAGTAGGGTACTGACAGACTCCTTAGATCACCATTATTTTGTTCAACCTTGGGATCATGCGAGACGTTAAATTCATTCCATTTTCACTCAACAAGACTTGCAAGCATCCATGGCGGTAAGCAACTTGAACCAGGATAAACAGAGCGATACTTGTCACATCCATTTCTCATCGGGGCCTTTGTCTCAACCCATATAGTCAGATGATCAATTGCAACTTTAAATATTTGACACCCCCTATGCTCATAGTCAGTGGTCCATCACATCAATGGAAACTGTATGACAGGAAAATTCAGAGAGGACCAATTGATATCCAGTTGTGTTCCTATGTGGTTTATGCAAATGGCACTCCACGCAACAAGCCAGATAATCGGCCACATCATAGTTGATAGACCCCAATATTAAAACTGGCAAATGTGGTCGGTTGTCTTTCTCAGGCCTCTATGCCCAACAACCTTGTGTGCATCTTAAACCATAGCCTCTTGCTCAGACGGTTTTGAGAATAACAGTCATTTTCCGTTGATTGTCATTTTATACTTGCTCACCCTTTTTTTAGTATTAGATGGTATACTTTCTCACCCTAGATCTCAGTTTTTTTCCATCACTTTTTGAAGCGCACCTTGCATTTCTCAGGGCTTGTTTCCAATTACTCCATCGACATTCTCTGAAACAGCTCATCAGCCTGTTGGTATACCACTTGTACCATTGGTAACCTTGATAAGCTGTCCAAATTTTGATGATAAGAACCTGATTGGTGGACTATCTTTAAATCATAAGCTTAAAGCTTTAGTACCCATTTTGCCAGACTCTTTCCAGTTCTTTAAGGTTATGCAGCCAACGCAGGGAAGAGTGGTCTGTCACCAATTTATAGAGCATACCTTGAATATAAACTTAAATATGTTTACAGGCGTAAATCACCGCAAGACATTTACGCTCAGTAATGGTGTAATTCCATTAAGCTGCTGATAACATCTGGCTCACATAAGCTACCAGATCCTCGTCCCCAAGTTCATCCAGTTGACTTAGGATAGCGCCAATCGCGTTAATTAAGCATCAGTATGTACTATAAAGTCTTAATTGAAATTTGGATGTTTCAAAATTAGAGAATTTATAAGATACTGACGTAACTCATCAAAAAAATCCTGGACCTCTTCATTCCATACAAATATTTTCTTTGGACCCTTCAGCAAATGAAGAGGAGCTTGGCGATTGTCACAAAATCACATATTAATTCTTAATAATACCTGACCATTCCAAGGAACACATGAATATCTCAGACACTTCTCAGGATGGCCATCCATTCCATGGCTTCAATCTTCTGGGTTTTCAGCTGCAGTCCACTGGAGTTGATGATGAACCCCACATATACTAACTCTTTCTCAAAAAAATGGCACCTCCTCAGCTTAATTTTCAGGTTAACTGTGGACAGTCTCTTAAAGAATTCTTCCAAGTGGTGCAAATGGTCAGTAAAGGTCCTACAGAACACATTTATGTCATCCAATTACAGCAGGACGCATGACAACTTCAAGTCATTCAATATGGCGTCCATGGCCCTTTGGGACGTCTCAGGTGCATTACAAAGACCTTGGGGCATCCTAGTCAGTTGGTATATCCCCTGCGTGGTGATTATGCACTTCTTTTTTTAGCACTAATGGTGCCCAACCAAACGGTGGACTGCCACGCATCTTTATTTGTGAATGATCCAAATAAAGGGATTATTAGAAATTAATAAAAATTCCTAATATAGCCTCTAAGTTATCAGCCTAGGAAGCCATATCAAAAGGCGAGGATGCTTTGGAGAAAGTTTGTCCGGTGACCACTTTATCTGGTGGACCATGGCGGACAGCATAGGGGTTGGGGCATCAGTGGCATGTGGCATATGGAGGTATAATTGGGGGTTTTCTTCATTAATGAGGTTGTCAGTAGCCATCGCCTCACCATATTGAGTAAGTTGATGCTCAGCAAAAGTGATGAGAGCAGGCACACAAATGAATGACTTGATGCTCGGTGGGTTTTGGGATAATTGGGGCTAATAAAATAAGTTTTGGCTGCACCAATGCAAGCTTGAATTGCACTAAAAGCAAGCTCCTCAATTTCATATTTTGCATTATCATCAAAATCATGGGGTAAATTTGGGATTGTAATATACTCAACAAGGGGTTCCATCACCCCATGAAGATGTTGGCAGAGGAGGGTGCTGACAGGAGCAGCTGCTGATTCTACCGCCATTTTGTTAATACTTTTATAATTTGGGAAACCGTTTTTAGATCTAAAATGGTGGTGATGTGAATTTAAAGGTTTAACAAAAAATTCCTCCAAAGTGAAATCAGGCTTGACATTATAAGGCTGATCCATCTCATCAAACCATTTGAGTGCTTCGAATGGATTTAAATCAGCTAATGCTGGGCCAGCCACTGGAGCCAGTGCAGCAGTGGATCCTGATTGGCTGTGAACAGTTGACCATTGCAGCACAGCCAAAACTGTTTCAGCCATCAGTTCAATATTCCATAATTCTGATGTTCTTTTATAAAAATTAATTTTTGATTGGCTGCTGTTTTGGAAGCAGCACCAGAATTAGCTGAGTTTGGGGGCTGGAGGATCACACCCCACTCAAAAAATTTGGGTGAGGCAGCAGCCAGCCTGTTGTCAGAAGGAGGAACGGTGGAAATAGTGGAGGCGAAAACCATGGGGCACTTGTGCTTCAAATGATCCAATTCAAAGCACTATGGACATATAACGCAGCTGTTTTTGACATGTGCCAAAAGGATGATCAGGTGCGGATCTGATCACTGTATGGGAGGGAATCATGAGATGGGTGTCACAATGGAAAGTGCGGATTGTCACAAAGGTGCAAGGCCCTGACAACCAACCCACCCTATTGGGAACTACAAACTGCAAGATGGGGTCTGCACCGTAGATGGCCAAACCCTCCATCAGTTCATGGTGAAGGCGTTCAGAGGAGAGAAACAAAGGCAACCTGGCAAACTAGACCACTAAAGTGGCCTCATCTGGGAGCCACATGCAAACAGTGGGAATGGGAATTTTTTTATAGATTATCAGCAGCTTAGATGCTGCTGCCACATCAGCTTCTGAATGGAAACCAAGATCAAAATACCCTTTAAAGGGGTGGAAGTCAATATATCCAGTGGGTTTAAAAACTGCTATGGCTATCTCAATAATGGCTGTGCTAGCATATGGGAAAAGATTCCCATATCTGACCCAGAGGCCAAAATGCAAACAGCTCCATAAGAGCACCAAAGGGCTCTGAGCAACGCTTGGGAGCTTGTAATGTGGTGGGCCAAGTCCTGAGGGGGACATAACGCCCGTAGTGTTGGTTAGGCTAGCAGAGTCAGCCCAGTGTCAGGGACTGGAATATCTCTAACCCAGTCTAGCATAGCAACTCGTGAACTTGCCATTCCTGAGTTAAGAGTCCAGTACAACAAGGGTGGATGCGGATAAAAAATATAACAGCTGTGAATAAAGGTCTATTGGGCCCTAATATAGGTTGTAGAGCTTCAGCTAGACCAACCCCTGTTAAGGCCAAAATACCAGTGACAGTGGGTAATTGTGAAATTGTGTTAGTGGAAATAGTTGGATTTTCAGGGTTGTTAAATTGATATAAGCTTGATAAAAAAGATCCTTGTACTTTACTAAGAATCAAAAGCAGGTAAATCAAGTATTTAGAAGCATCTTAACTTTATTACTGCAAGGAATGATTTTAGGAATATTCAGCTTATATACACTTCTCAGACTAATTGAACTAGCTTTAGGGCTTACTTGATTCTTATCTAGCTTTAGATTCTTTAGACTCTCTCTGTCTTAGATAACCAAAGCTTAGACTAGTAGTCAACTGCCTAGTTAGGACTACTAAAACCTGGCCCCAGGTGTTCCTATGTTCAATTCAGATTTGATAGGCTTGAATAGACTCGTCTGACTCATTATTTGTTCTGCTATGTGATTTTGCTATCATCTTCGATTTTTAAGCTGATTGTATATAATATATATTCTACTAATAAGAACTGATATATCAGAGATATCTTTCATGTCAGGCTTTGCCCTGACACCCAGGAGCACTTCAGCAATGGCCAAAAAACGCCAGATGGCGGTGCACCACCACCTTAAGCTGGGACAGCAGGCGTTGATTGCATTGACATTGGTTAGTTTTGGCTCAAACAAGCGGTTGTTTTTTTATTTTTAAAAAATCTGAAAATGGCTTCAACTTAGGTATCAAAGCGAAAGAAAGTCTGAGGATTGCACACTTCTATTGGTTTTTTGACATCAAATTTGTTTGCCAACATCCCAATATTAGATCCATTGTGGAGAAATACATTGCTTCTCCATATTATTCTGGAGCATCATTGATTTTTGGTAGTAGATACAAGCTTTTTTCGCTAACTTGTTCAGCCTGCAATAGTCAATCACCACTAAATTAGAGTCGTCCTTTTTCTTTATCAGGATAAGGCTTGCGCAGGGGCTCAATGATAGGACTAGGAGCCCGTGCTCCACTAGTTTGCTAATTTCCTCTTCCACTACTGCCTCCACTGCCTTTGACCATCAGATTGGTTTCATCTGAATTGGTAAATTTCCCCAGTATCAACTTTATGGACCAAGTTCAATCATCCTAAGTTGTGATTATCCTGGATGAAGATTTTACAATAATTTTAAATAAGTTGAGCACCTCCTGCTGCTATCTTTTCATCAGATCAGTGAGTTGTGCACTGTTGATCAATATGTTAGTATTCATGGCAACGCCTACTACAATATCATCTCAGCAATGGTCCCAATATCATGTAAATTTCGTAATTTAGCCGTTGGGATCAGATGGACAAATGTGTTGATCTGATTTTTCTTAACCTTCATTGAATTTCCGCTAAAATTTTCCAGGAGAACTCAGATCTCCCCATGGCCCAGCATCACTATCCCAGGCGCCACCCATGGCTCTATCCTGTATTTTTTTCAAGGGCTTCTGACCTCTCCATACAATAGCTTGAATATCTAAAGTTAATCCTGTATTGACTAAAATCTGTGATCCCAGTGGTATGGTATTCAATGTCTTGCTTCATAATAAATTCCCCAATTTTCTAGAATTTTCATCATCATTTCTCTTCGCTTTTGTCCAACCAATTGGCAGTGAATTGGAATAATGCCATCGTTGTAGATCATATTAATGAAATTTTTTCTCATGGTAAGCGGAGTTTACCATCTCTCTGATAAACTAGAGGCAGAGTTTGACCCAATATGGTCACCGTTATATCCTCTAAGTTACATTTGTATAGATTTATTTTCTTGAAACTTGGTCCTGATTAGAATTTCATAATTTTTTGGCCAAAATTATAGCTGGGGCAGATACCACCAGGGATCCAAATCTGAGTGGTAATGCGCTATTTGCTCCACAGGAGATGTATGTATTCAGCCCAGCAATTCCATATTCCTTCTTATGCTACAAATTAGGCGAGAATCTCATTCTCTTTGCCAGCTTTGATGAGACAATATAAATTGGCGCGCCATTATCAATAATTACTCGCACACATACTTGATTAACTAATATATTAATATACATAAATCAGAGTATTGCAAAATAGTATTTACTTAGTGTAGTGGCTTTATTTGTTAAAAATGAGGGGGTGAATTATTTTTTCAGACAAATCTGGAAATGTTTCCTTAATTGCACTTAGGGGAAATGGCATATTCGCCTCATCTAATTTAATCACAGACAGATTATTCAGATTCTTAAAAGATCAGATCTTGTCTGCTAGCTGGCGCGCATATGGGAAAGCAACCTTCTTGATTATTCTGGGGACAATCCCTTTGCTCCAGCTCTGGTTACAGCATTGACATCTAAGTTGACCACTTGATAAAGCTGGTACTGTGCGTCATTGTCAAAAAACAGATCACTGATGTCAATGTCCTCATTTAGGATATTGGGAGGAATGGGTTTAACCGGAGCTCTAGACTTTTCTCTATCTAGGCCGCAGGCCCTTTTCCCAACTCTTGTGCGCATTTGGCTTCCTTTTCCTATACCTCGTTGATTTGCCCCTTAGGCTTCTTGATTAAGCACTAGGCAGTGAAGTGGCCTTTCCTTCCTCATTGGTGATAGCGCATGTTATTCTTGTCTGTCTGTTTGAACCCCTCAGGTTTTTTTCCTAACACTGTTCAATTCTTTAATTCATTAGCAGGTTAGGTCAATTTAATAGAATTTAAATTAATGACAAGACTCAGCTTGAAACTTTGCTCAGGGGCCTCAAACGTGGCTCCTAACATCTTCAAGTGAGCCACAATTTGTGAGGTGGTTATTTTTGTTGCTAATGCGGAAGAAATAATTTGATGTAAATCACAACAAGGCTGAAGAACCGCTTATAATGCAATCTGCACATCAAAATTGGTTAATATTTTTCTCTGATCAAAAATCTGCAATCCTTGGTAGAATCAGTTGGCAGAATTCGCCAAGGTCTCATCTTTCAGGAATTGGATCCCCATAAATTCTTGCTTGTGTTTCAATATATGCGTGAGGTCTTCCAAACTCCTTCATCTTGCAGCATTGGCCTCCTAATAAGACCATCTGTCTCCCTCTAGATGAAGTAACACCAAGTTTTGAAGTCTAAATCCAAGAAGTTTATGACTGTCAGAGCTTTTTGTCTATCATCATACCCGAACATAGTCATGTCAAATAGGTGGAAGAACGCAGGAGCGTTATTCCAATAAAAAGTAGGTAATTTTGCCGTAGCTTCTAACCTCTCCAAATGTTTTTTAGCCACAACTCTTGGCTCAGCTACCCAACTGACATGAGGAGTAATTTTGGGGGTATTTATGAAATAGTAGCAAATACTGTTGGCATATTCCTAGGAGTTGTCAACTTCTCAACTGGAGTTTGTGAAATCTTTTCTTCAGTGTTGGTCGCCACATAAGATTTGCATTCACATCTTTGAGCTTTAAAAGCCCCATGGGGCTCCTAGCGTAGGCAACTATTGTGGGATGAAGGCCTGAGGTAAAGCCCCCACCAAGCTAGGGCTTCGCAAATCTAAGCACCACTTAAAAATGTGGGCATGACCACAATTGGGAGTTGCTCACGCTACCCCCTAAACTAACATATGCCCGCCCTTTTTAAGTACTGGGAAGCTCGTCTGCACCAGCCATGACAGGCGATATGCCTCCCATCCCCTTTCAGGAGACAATACCTGATGAGCCCCAGGTTTAAGGCCCCTGAGGGGGGAGAAGCCAAAGCCCTCCCCTTTGTAACCCGCTTTCTAGTGGAGTTATGCTCTCTGGCCTCTTTTTTTGTCCAGAAAGTCTTAGAATCCTTTTGGATCAAGTGCAACTTTCTTGTATGATCACTTTCACCACCAGCTGTATCATGCCAACTGTACTGGCAGCTAGTCAAGCTTCAGGCCAACTCGGCAAACTGTGGCATTTATTGTAGGCAGGTGGACTGAAGTGCAGCCAACCAGGATTGCCCTCCCTTGTCCTGGGGTCCGCACCTGTACAACCCCAGCTCATGGGGAGGCCGATTGACAGGCACTGATTGACAGGCACCTTGCCTGATTTATACCCCCTTTCTGCCCATATTCTCCCCTCAGGGAGTGGTAGACACCTGCAGGAATAGGTCGGCACAGTCATCACTGCCATCCCACAATTCTTTCAGGCCATTACATGACCCAACCAACGTGACTCTTCGGGTCCTGGTGTTAGCTACTCACGCATGTTTCCGCAGGCTTTCCCCAGTTGCGCCATGTGGAGGCCCCAGCTTATTAAAACTAGCTCACCTGCATTCACATCTTTGATTCTTCAGATTGTTTACTTGTTTTACTTTTTGTTCTACCTTTGAGCTGAGTGAGTGCAAACAAATGTGGTCCGCTTCACATTCCACCTTCAGGAATAAAAAATTCTCTGACCAAACTTCTTCTTTCTTTTTCAATGATGTTACTTTTCTATGTAACTCATTGCTGAACTTGGAGCATTCTTCTACTCCTTCCTTGATCTTAATGACTCTCCCCTCCAAGGCAGCATTTCTCTATGATCAGCTGAATTAAGGCGTTATTGTTGAAAGATGCAATTCCATCCATATCTTTCTTAATTCTTCTTTATATGATATTGTAGATTGACAACTTACTCAACTACCCCCTGTAGTGAGCACCTTATACCAAAAACTTATTTTGCTGATTGTTCCCAGCTTTTAATTGCTCAAGTTTGGTATGTTCACAACTTGCTTTGCTTGATAGATATATATGAGCAATATTAGTATGACAACTATTATCCATAGTTGAATGTTTAAACCAGATGTGGTCCGACGCTAAACTTGGAATAGTCTACGAAATACTGATTTTAAAACTATAAGTTTTTTCCTATTCTGGATTAACATAGTCCACTCTCATATTGAGAGGTTCCCAGCCTTAATTCCCATCACACTGATTCAGCTGAGTTACACGTCAAAGCTCTGCTTCTCTTCTAAAGATATCTGATCCTTACTCTTTACCCACAAAAAAATCCACAATTATTGTACTACAACATTATTTGAATGAAGATGAATAGAACTTATTAATGCTAGTTGCAATTGTACAAGTATCTGATTTGCTAATATAAAATGCTATGGAATTTCTTTAGGATGAATTGGCGCCCAACTCCTTTGTTGGCGCCTCAGCCATGAAATGGCAGCCGTTGCTGTTAAATTCCCTATAAAATCTCTACTGGCGATGTTCTTCTTCATTGAGTGAGGGATTCCTCCATCGGACATCCCAGAGACCAAAAACAGAAAGAGCCAGAAAACGTTTTTAACATTTCCACTCAATTACAGCGAATCAAGCATATATGTGGCTAGCGACCTTCTTAGATAATGGGATTCTTTGCCCATTATAGCAGGTCTTGAACCAACTGATTGATTTGCTAGTTGCATGTGACATCACTCGCCTCACAACTGGTGATTAAATTACAATCAGTTGGTAATGAAACCTAATCAATCCCAATTGGTACACCTGATAGTTAATCAGCAATCAACTATCAGATGCCCCAATCTCATTAGCAACTCTGCCTGATGAGATCTTAAGTATTTGCACAGACAATCCTCAGTGGATCCAAACCCAACAAGTTACCCAAAATTAAGGTCAACCAATATTTGATTTTTTTGTTAGCGGAATTAATCCTTTAGCAAACCAACAGATAACCTAAGAAGCTGAATAAGGTGGTCAAAAATTCCTACAGCAAGTCAGTGTATTTGGTGAAGGGTGAGCCTTGAAAATCTAACCCTAAAAGAACCTGGCAACTTCCCTTAAAATGAATTTGTGGAAAATGATCCCCCTCCAATAAAGTGTTGACAACCAAGCCTGTAAATGGTGCAGGAGGATGGCTGTAAGTAAAGTATAAAAGGCCTGGACAGAGGCCTGTTTTCCATTATGAAAATGAAGCATTATACACGGAAAAGTGGGAAATAAAACTATACTTCATTTAGTATAATGGGTATTGCCTTCTAATGGTTGCTCTGGAAGGTATGCTATCAGGGCTAAAGCTATTGTCACTAAATAGGGTAGAGCTCCAAAAGTAAAAATTAAAAGTTTGTTGGCTACTCAGGTATTTTAGGAGGTACAGCCATATCAAAGAGTTTCCTACACTGAATATTATTAGCTGGGCTTCTTCACTATGGAGTGGCAGCACACAATTGCTACATTGTTCTAGCTCTGGGAACCTCTTCCTGTGACGGTTGAGGTCTATCTTCAGCATCACATTGCCCTAATCTTTGGTAAGACAGGGCAGGCTGTGTCTGTATGTATGGAGGAGGAGGGGTCGTTTCGTTCTGGCAAGGACGCCTAAGGGGCCGGAGCTTGGAGTAGGCAAGGAGCAAGATGGGCGTCCAAGTTGGAACAAAACGGAAAACGAGTAAAATGGGTAGTTTTGAGATTCAATTTGGATTTGAATTGAGAATGGAATGAAATGGGTGCTTGGGAGTTTCGCGGTTCAATTGGGATTTGAAATGGAACTGGCGCGGAACTGTTGAGTTTGGTACAGGCCCGTCAGGAATTTGTGCGACCCCCAGGGGATTCCGAGGACAGAGTGTTGGAAGAAGGGCAGGTTCAGAGCCCATACATGGTTCTAAGGGGTTTAGCTATGTGGAGGAAGGAAAGAAGAGTCAAGGAAATCCTGAGGGTATGGTTGAGGTGCGGGAGACAGGGATTCCCATCTAGATTACCGCTCAGGATCCTGAGGCTCAGAATAAGAAGGCTCCTTATAATTTTTGCAAGAAGCTGGTGAGTCCGGTGCCTCAAAATAAACCGCTTACTTCATCTTATCCTTATCTGATTTTGCCCGTCAATGTGCTTTGGGGGGATGAAGGAAGGGATTGCGGTGAAGTTCTAGCTTTGATTGACACCAGAGCTGGGGAAAATTATGTTGAGGAGAAGTGGGCAAGAAGCCATGGATTGTCATTACAGAAGGATGGATGGGTGATGTTGGCAGACGCCTCCAAAAAAACGGCGGTATGGCGAGTGCAGGCCAAGGTCCTGTTGAGGCAAGGTCTAGAGGTATTCAGGGAGGAGTTTCACGCCGTAGCTCACCTGCCACATTCGGTGGTTCTGGGGATGAGATGGTGGCACCATTTCTGCCCACAGTTTGATATGAAGAGAGAGAGGGTTCTGTTGTCGCCTAGAGGTCAGGGGACGTGTGAATGGACGTTTCAGTCCAAAGGTTCGTTGGTAAAGCACATGGGTGGAATCACCTCAAGTGTGCCAGTGGAAGGATTGCCGAGGGAGTATCAGGATTTTGCGGAGGTGTTTGAGCCTAAAGGTGATGCGCCTTTTTCGCCTACAGGGGATTTTGCATTTGGATTCCGGTTCAAGGAAGGCTCTGAGTTACCAAAGGGCTGTCCAGTCTATCCGTTGAATCCACAGGCCCGAGAGGCATTGGAGGATTATGTCCATAAGATGCTGGATATGGGTTTGATTGTGCCTTCCAAGTCGCCGGTGGTTTCGCCAGTCCTGTTGGTTCCCAAGTCAGGGGGAGTTACGTCCTTTTGTTGATTTCCGACGCCTTAATGAGGTGACAAAACCTGACCCCTATCCAATGCCACTCATGGAGAACATTCTGCCTATGATCTCTGGGAGTGGGGTGTTCACCAAATTGGATATGGTGGACGCTTTCAATCAAAATTCTGTTCGCCCTGAGCACCAGCGGTATATGGCATTCAAATGTCATCTGGGAAACTTCGAGTACAGGGTTATGCCATTTGGGCTACGCAATGCCCCTGCAGTTTTCCAGCGCATGATTGATCATGTATTGGGGGACTTAGTGGGTAGGTGTTGTGTTGCTTATATGGATGACATCCTGGTGTTTTCCAGATCGGCACAGGACCATGTGAGGGATGTGAGAAGTGTGTTGGAGGTGGTTAGGAACGCGGGCTTGAAGTTGAAGCCGTCCAAGTGCGAGTTCAATAAGGAATTGGTGTCCTTCCTAGGGAATGTGGTCCTCCAAGGAGGGATAGCGATCTGTCCTGATAAGTTGCGGGCGGTGCGGTAATGGAAGGCTCCTGGGAATAGGACTGAAGTGCAAAGTTTTTTGGGGGTGGTAAATTTCGTGTGGAGGTTTTCTAGGGGATCTGGCCCAATGGGCTGTGCCATTGACAAGACTGACGGGAGACATGCCGTTCGTTTGGGGGAGGCTGAGGAGAGGGCATTTCAGCAAGTGAAGACGAGTCTGCTGACAGCCCTAGTTCTGGCACACCCTGACCCAAACAAACCATTCGTGGTAGAGACTGACGCATCAAATTTTGCACTTGGAGCCATGTTGTTGCAGGAAGGTAAGGATGGGGTTGAACATCCTGTCTGTTACTTCAGTTGGAAGATGGCACCAGCAGAAACCAACTATCGAGTTTATGATAAGGAACTTTTGGCAATAGTTGCAGCTTTAGGGGAGTGGCAACACCACCTATTGTATGCCAGGCACCCGGTTGTCATCTGAACGGACCATCGAGCCTTAGAATACTATAAGTCCCCACGCCTGATGAATCAGAGGCAGGCCCGGTGGCACTTAGAGTTGGTTCAATATGACCTGCGGATTGAATACAAGCCGAGAAAACAAAATATCTTGCCAGATTTATTGAGCCGTGATTTTGGACTGGTGTTTTCCAATGAGGAGTTGAGGAAGTTCAATACAGCCACGATGTTGCCACAGAAGCTGTTTGCAACGATCCAGGGCTGGAGAGAAGGAATGGCAGGAAGAATCCAGACTGCACAGCAAAGATGTGAGCTGGGCCAACGGATAAGAGAAGAGACAGGAGAAGGTGAGGCAAGCAGGGGGCATGCGGGATTCTCGGTTCAGGGTGGTATCATATGCCATAAGGGAAGGATTTGAGTCCCTGTGAAGAGTCTGCAACAAGAGGTAATGGCAGCTAATCACGACCATCCTCTGGCAGGTCATCCCGGTCAAGAGAAGACGTTGGATCTTGTTCGCTGTCACTATTTGTGGAGAGGTGTGGGTGCGGCGGTGCGGAAGTATGTTTCACGTTGTGTGGTTTGCGCCAGGGCAAAGGCCCAATGGGTGGCACTGGAGGGGAAATTGAAGCCGCTTCAAATTCCTTCTAGGCCATGGTCCTCAGTGAGTGTGGACTTCATCACAGGGCTGCCCAAGTCACAGGGGATGGATGCCTTGATGGTGGTGGTGGATCGCCTGACTAAGTATGCAGAGTTTTTCCCTTGTCAGTCAACCATTTCTGCAAAGGTGGCAGGACAGATTTTTGTAAATGAGGTTTTCTCCAGACATGGGGTGCCTGAAGAGATTGTGTCAGATCGTGGTCCACAATTTACATCTAAATTTTGGCTCCACATGTTGTGGAATCTAAAGATCAAGGCTTGCCATTCGTCAGCATACCATCCTCAGTCAGACGGCCAAACTGAGAGAGTAAATCAGATATTTGAGCAATATTTGAGGTGCTATGTCTCAGGGCGGCAGGATGACTGGGTATATTGGGTGAAGCTGGCTCAATTTGCTTATAACAATCATAAGCATTCATCCATGGGTATGACCCCATTTTTGAAAATCACGGCCAACACCCAGAGGGTATGGGGCCCAGGGAGCAAGGTCGGAATCCAGCGGCAGATGAGCTGTCGCGAGATACCCGGGACACCCTGGAGCTCCTGAAGAAGAATTTGTTGGTGGCGGTCACAGCTCAGAAGAGGAAGGCGGACCAGCATAGATTTGAAGGTAGATCTTTCAAGAGAGGTGATTAAGTCTTGGTGAATGCTTGGAACTATGCCTTTCCTGTAAGGAGCCAGAAATTGGGGCCAGTGGCGTTGGGCCCATATCAGGTAGTGAGGGCGGTGAATGAGGTGGCATTTGAGCTGAAGCTCCCAGAAGGGTCAAGAGCCCATCTGGTGTTGCATGTATCTCAGCTCAAGCCATTCTTTGGCCAGCCACATGAAAGAGCTTCTCCTTTATTTCCAGCTGGAGGAGGAGCTGAAGAGTATGAAGTTGAGGAGATTCTCAACACCAAAGTGGTGCGAGGACGTCGTTCATTCTTGGTACGTTGGGTGGGTCATCCTATTAAGGAGTCCACATGGAAGTCAGCTAAGGATTGTGCCCGATGTCCTGAGAAAATCCAAGAGTTCTTCCTGTCTAGGGGGGTGATGTGACGGTTGAGGTCTATCCTCAGCATCACATTGCCCTGATCTTTGGTAAGACAGGGCAGGCTGTGTCTGTATGTATGGAGGAGGAGGGGGCGTTGGTTCTGGCAAGGACGCCTAAGGGGCCGGAGCTTGGAGTAGGCCAAGGAGCGAGATGGGCGTCCAAGTCAAAACAAAACAGAAAACGAGTAAAATGGGTAGTTTCGAGATTTGATTTGGATTTAAATCGAGAATGGAATGAAATGGGTGCTTGGGAGTTTCGCAGTTCGATTGGGATTCAAAATGGAACTGGCGTTAAACTGTTGAGGATCAGAACTGGCACGGAACCATTGAGTAAAGATTCCGCGATCCTGCTGTAAAGTTTACACCAAACATCATTCAAGTTGGCAATGGCACCATAAGCTTATATTAGATTTTATTTTAGCTTTTAGCATGTGTATATAGGGAAGGAACTGGGAGCTGGAGGCTCCTCAATTCTGTTTTCTATCAACTTGGCTAAATATTAAATAAGGGAACCTAAAATTCATATATTTATAATTTGGGTTTATTTTCAAGATATTGCCTAACTGCAGCCATGTTTGGCTTAAATCAACAAGAATTGGATTTTGAGAGTGAGCTTGGGAGGGCTATTGCCTCCCTCTATACCTTGTCTTGGAGTCAAGTCATGTTGCTGGGGTTAAGTATACTTGCAACTGTTTTCCGGGGGTGCTTGTCCAATCTTGTAGCGCGCGCACCAGGAGAGTAATATATCAGGAGTCCTGTCAGCCCTATGGTCTTTAACATGGATCCTGTTGCCCAACTCATTCGTGGCTCATTGGAAGGAGCCAGTGCGTTACACTTCCTGATGTCCATGGCACCAGGTCTTCGATTTTTAAAACAAGATGATTTTGGAATTTATAAATTTATTAAGGTTTCAATATTACTTGAGCGATTCTAGAAGATGAAGTTGCTCTAAGCACCTTCACTTACTACTTTAATATTATATAGCGAGAGTACAGGTGATTTTTGCTTGGGGAAGATCCCACAGGATCTTCAGACAGCTTGGCCCTTAGGGCCCAATATTAAAAAATTTTAAGCCTAGAAATTCACGTCAAGAACTATTTTATACAATTGATAGGATTTTCGGGCTGTTTCAAACTTTTTAATTAATTTTATAAAAAGTTAGCAAACTTGACATTTGATTAGTTCTTAAACTTTTATTTAAAGGGTCAGTATACCATTTTTGACATAACGTCAATTATGCACCTTACATTTTTATTTTACAGCCAATTTTTGAGTGACAAGCCCCTCACAACTCGCCTTTTTTTGCCTTAGTATCCCCTTTAGGGGAGAATAAAGTTATCTGGTGGTCAGGCATATCCTTAACCGTCACAGTTGTTACCCATGCTTCACATTTACTTATTACAAATAACTAATTCGAGTTTCAAATAACAAAATTTTAATATACTTAAAATTGGAAATAATAAAAAGATAAAATAAACATCCTACTATTAACAGGTTGCTAGGCTATATGGTGAAAAGGGGAAAACAGATTAAGCTGAATCATGATAAGGAAAACAGTTCCAAATTCTAAATTTGTTAAATAACAAATTTGATCCCCTGATTTGCCTTAATAGTGTTGACTGAGGTTTCCAAATGATTCTTGGGATAATTTCCTGACTTCCAAATGTCCAAAGCCTCATTTTTTAAATATGATGTCAAGTTCTCTATTTTTTGACCCTTTCTTTTCAACTTTTTGCTCGTATTTTGCTTTCTAGGTAAGTTTCCCCTTTCAGTAAACTTCAAGTTGAGCTACCAGTTGAAGCAGGGAATGAGGACTGTGGTGTGGGGAATCTGAGTTCTCCAAAAGTCCTCACAAATCTTTATAATTTCAGTAAATAAAAACTTGTTGATTTTAACACCAGGATGAATTTGGGTTGGGGGAAAGTGTGTGAGAGGCATGTGGCAAACGGGGAGGGGCAGCAGCCACTCATCCCTCATGCAAGGTTGCCCCAGGTCAGAGATTTGGGTGAGGGGCAAGACCCTATGGTTTGAACCTTTTTGGTTCTAAAAGGGTGCATGACCCTATCCAGCTTAATAGCTGAAGCCAGGACCTTTACATTACCTTTTCCTAAAAGGACAGGGTCCACCACCCTTCAGGGGCGCTAGCTAAAGCATGATTTCTGTGTGTGGTTGGGAGTTTAATGGCTGCAATTGCTGCTTTATTGTTGGGATAAGCTGAAGGTGCCTCAGGGTTGGCCTGGTGTAATCAGGCAATTAGCTCATGACAGTTTGAATTTTTTTGGAGGGAACCCAACTATCTTCATATGATGGAAATTTTTTCCAAGATATTAGGTACTTCAAATTACGTTTGACTCTTTGTGATTTAAAGATCTGCTTCAATTCAAACTTTGGGGTGCCATCAACCATGATGGACTCCACCTCCACAGGCTTCTGTCTTTTAAATGGAGATATGGAGGTGTCATGAATGAAATTATGAATCTTCCAGTGCAATCAAAGTTCTACGTGGAAGGATCCATTGTTCAACACCTGGGAAATGGGAAAGTGACCTGCACTTTTGCAAGTTAACTTATGATATGGCACTTTCAGGTGCAAATTCTTGAACACCACTATTAATAAGGTCACCGTCTTTAATTTTTAATTTATTGCAGGGAAGGCCGACCATGGGACGGACACTTCTGACTATGACTCAGATGAGACAAAACTTAGTACCAGGGGAGGCACCCCAGAGAAGCGATGCTATCTCTTGTTGCCAGCGGGAACGCCACCTATGGGAAGGGGGAGGGAACGTGTGTAGGGGACGTAGCCACTATTGAGCACGTGTGGAGGAAGGGGTCTGATTTGATGAACCAGACTGGGAACCAGGAGGAGACCAGCTGTCGGCGACGCGGTGGGAGATATCCAAACATCCACGCTTGAAAGTGATCCACCAAATGAGACCGGAATCTGTGGACAGCTTCAGGGAGGGTGGGGATGGATCCAGCGATGGCATCCAAGACAATCGTGTGGATAGTCCACATGGCGATTGCAACCACCAGAGCACGGAGGGAGGGTGGGAGGGGGAGGCCATTGATGAAGCAAACATATCTCTTGACAGACTGAAGGGATGTGTTTGATCCTGGCCTAGCAGACGTTGGACTTCGCGCCATATTAATTTAGAGGTGGGGCACTTCTCCAGGCGGTGAAACAGCGTTCCATACTGGCCACACACGACACAGGATGAGTGTAAAGCATTAGAGCGCTCAGCTGTACGATACACCCGCCTCAGGCAGCGCCACACATGGGAGCGGACTTGAGGCTGCAACAGAGGATGGTGTGCGTATTTCCAGATAGTCTTTTGGGTCTCAGTGAAATAAGGGATGTCCATCATGTCCAGGTAGTCCACCCTGGATAGGACTTGGGGTCGAATGGGGATCACGCCATCATGGATGGGTAGCCCCTGTACCTCTTGTGTGAACTGAGGAGAGGGGCGGCCTCTTTGGGTTGTATGTCCACTAATACGAATTCTCCACTCTGCGCTTCGCATGAGGAGTAGGATTCGTTTGTAGTGGGTTTTGGTCCCGTGAGGACCTGTGGCTGATGTGTGTGATGCGAGGCATATCATCAGGGAGTGGGGGTTTGATGGATTGTTGAGGCCCAAGGCTTGGGAGAAGTTGGAGCGGGCCGCGCGGGACCAGTGTTGGGATGGGAGTGTAGGAGCAGTGACGGCTGCAATCCAGGTGCCCAGGATCTTGGCGGCATGGGCTTTGAAGTCAAGTAGGCCCATGCCACCATGATGATGAGGGCCAAACATGACCTCCAGCCGTACTGGTGGAGGGCGGCCTGACCAAAGCCAACCTTGTAGCAAAGCATACAGGGATTTGAAGAAGCTTGGGGAGAAGGGGATGGCGTGGGCTCCGAACCAGACTTTGGATAGGAGCATAGAGTTGGCAAGAACAACCCTGTCAGTGAGGGTAGTAGGGTGGGCTCTGAGAGAGGCGATTCGCTTCGTCACGTTGTCCAGTATATGGCACTCCATTACTGCTGACGCGTATCCACCTGCCTCCAACCACACGCCCAGATGGCGTACCGGTCCTATGGTAGGTCGTGGCACAAAGAGGAGCACCAGTGGAGCGGTGTGTTTTGAGTTAGTAAGGCGTGGACGTGGGCGAGCAGATGGGCCGGGTTGGGAACTACTTGCTGGGGCCCAGCAGTTCTGAAACTGACCAAGGAGGATGATTTTGGTTTTGGAGGCGTTCAGTGCCGCGTTGCTTACCCGGGAATATTCCTGGATGAGGGCTTAAAGCGTGCATGCATCTTTGTTATTAGACACCCCCACCACGCAATCATCTGAAAACGCCATTATCTTGACTGGGGTTTGGCCTGGCACATGGACCCCAGTGAGTTGGGCATTCACTTTTCGCAGAAGTGGGTCAAGGCTGAAGTTGTATAAGAGTGGGCTTAGGGGGTCCCCTTGTCGCAGGCCCCTTTGAGGACGGACTACTTCCGTTAGGAAACCTGGGCCGCGCACTGCCATTGTTGCAGACTCCGTGAGCAGCATCACCCAGTTAATGAAGTGGGGAGGTTGGCGGAATTGTTGGAGGCAGGCCCTAAGGTATTCCCAGTTTACTCTATCATAGGCCTTTTGTTGGTCCAAGAATACAAGTGCCCCAGAGGCTGTGGACTGACACACATTAGCCACAGAGTGCACGTTATCCCAAATCGACCTTCTGGGAATGAAACTGAATTGTTCTGGGGAGATGGTGGCAGATGCTACAGTCCCTAAATGGTTAGCCATGATTTTTGTTAAAATTTTGGTGTCTGTGTTTGTTAGAGAATTGGGGCACCAGTTGGCTAAGTCTAGCCTATCCCCTTTCTTGAAGAGTGTGACCGTAAAGGCCTCATGTCCTCCTGGTAGGAGGCGCGTTTCCAACAGGCTTTGGTTGAGTGAGGCTAGCAGCAATGGGGATATATATTTAAAATATTTTTTGTAGAACTCATATGGAATGCCATCTGGGCCTGGGCATTTTCAGTTTGGCGCACCGCAAATGGTAGTCCATAATTCATTTGGAGTAATTAAATTCATTATTTCCGGGTATCAGAAAATGGTGCAGATATGAGCTCTGTCGAGAAATTCCGCCATTTTGGCTGGCTGAATTGGTTCAGCTCGGTATAACTTGGAGTAATATCTTTGCGTTTTGATTGCCACTTCGGCCAGTGTGTCCACAATAGAATTATCCGATCTCCACACCTGTGTGCAGGCCACGCTCTGGCATGGTGCGAAAAAATTTTTTGAAGAAGTATGTGGTGCACTTGTCACCTTTAGTGATGCGTGTGGCCCTGTATTGGACACAAACCCAATGTTTGTGTTGCCTTTCAAGTGCGTTGAGGTGGGCGGCTGCCTCCGCCCATTTCTGGCCCCATGCAGGGCTATATCCTGAGGCTGAAATGTTGGACTCCAAGTGGGCCAATTCCACCAGCGCGCGTGATATAACCGCCGATGTGGCTTGTGAGCGTCTGGATGAGAGATGGCGATAGTGGTGGATGGTGTCTTCTTTGAAAGTTGCCCATGTGGAAATGGGGTTTGCGCAAAATGGTGCAACAAACAATTTTGCCAAAGTTGCCTCTTCCACCCACATGGAAAATCCTGGTAACGCGAGCTCTGGGGGGCGGATTTTGCACCAATGTGGGCCTTTGCAACTGTGACGGGTAAGTGGTATGTTATTGAGACCAGTCGGTGGTCAGAGAATTCCATTTTCGTTGTTTTGAAGTGGGAGATGTGGGGTTGGAATTTTGCTGGCACTAGAATAAGGTCAATGCGGGTCATGGACCTTAATTGGCCGTTGTGGACGTGGGGACGCATCATGTTTTTGAGCAGTGGGGCATGTCATGGCAGCGCATCCATTAACCCAAGGGTGGCTTTTAGAATGCGTAGTTCTACGTGACCCTGTGGGGCGTGGGGTGAGGGTGGCCACCGGTCCATTGGTGAGGTTAGCCAACAGTTCATGTCGCCAATAAGGAAAGAATTGGGGGGTAGCGGGAGGGATTTGACCAATGAGAAAAATTCCTGACGCTCTTGTGCACCGTTTGGGGCGTAAATGTTGACGATTGTGTGTGCAACATCAGCCCATGAGAAGGTGACAATGAGCACTCGGCCATTTAGGAATGTTTCTGAAGATGTAAATTTGAAAAAATTGTTTTTCGAATTAGCACCCCACAGTGCTTTGACCAAAAGGATAGGGATGGTAGGAGCATTGTTTTCCAAGCTTCCTCGGAACCTCATGGACAGTGGGTTTCCTGGATGGCCAGGATATCCACGGGTAAATTGTTTTGTAAAAAACTCAGTTTCCTAGCCTGGGATGGGGAGGCCTTGAGTCTGGCGATATTCAGCGTCCCTAGAGTGAAGGTTTCCCCCATCGCACCTTAGGTGCAAGGGGTGGGCCCCTGGGCCCACCAGCCTCTTCCAGGTTCCCACGGGCTTTCACAGCAGCGTGGGTATTAGCAGCAACGCTATTGGGGTTTTTGTTAATTTTTGTGGAAAGAGTTGCATTGGCTTTGGCCTTCACTTTTTGTTTTCCCGACGTCAGATGAATTTTTTGCGGTGTGGATAAGTTCGGTGCACCGTCGAGTGGGGCAAAAAAAATTTTTTGGTTGGGATAGGTCTCAAGTCAGTTTCAACTGGGGCTTAGGTGCAGCGATTGGGTGAGATCGAATCTCCCATTGGATCATCAGATTGAGTGGCCCGTTTGGCATGGGCCTCCCAATCTGATTGGGTGATGGATTCCTGAGTTGCTTCTGCCATGAAGGTCTCCATGTCCTCCTGGCATTGTGAGTGTGGGATGGTGGTGGTGGCCTTGGCCGCTTCTTTGGCTGCAGTCCTATGGGCCTGCTAGGCCTTCTTCTGCTCCTGCGGGGAGATGGGCTTTACCAATAGGTAGCAGCCTTGTGCTCCCCACGGGAAAGCCTCCTTGGTGCTTGCAGTTGGTTTGTAGTGCGCCTCTCCGCTGGCCATGGCCGCTGAGGGGTGCTCTTGGAATGTGACGCCCTCTTTGATGGGGCATGCGTGCGCCTTATGGCCGAACATGTCACAATGGGTGCAAATGGGGGGCGCGCTGTCCACGGTTACCCAGAATGGGTGGGTGGTGTGCCCTACGATGTCAATAAAGGTGGAGTGCGGGATCTGGGTTAGGTCCTTCGCGATCTCCTTGGTTGGGGTCAGAACTGCAATGGCTTTGCCGGTGCACAGGTGTGGCATCAGTGTGAAACGTTGCATTTCAAAAGATTGTATTTCGCCATATATGGCGAGACCATCTTTCAGGTGTTGCTTCAAAATGTCATGTTTTACCGTAGTAGGCAAAAAGTCAAACGTGAGGAAAATTTGGTTTGATTTTGTCCATCTGGTGCATTTAGTTTCGACGACCCATTGCCCTTCGGGGAGGTTGACCACTATGCGCACCGCTGCAGCCTCGTCTGCTGCTATTTTGCTTTCAAAACCTAGGTCCAGCCAACCGCGTGACATGGAGTGAGGTGCAACATACACCGCGGTCGGAAAAATTTTGTGTACATCTTCACAAAATTTTTCCCTTAGGGCCATTTTTTGGATGTCCAGATAACACGGACTCCAAATTCCACCGACAAAAGTGGCTGGGAATGTGGCGTGTTGATGTACTGGTTGCATCGTGCTTGCCACATGAGTATCTCTGGGGAAATTGTGACCGCCAGTTTTTTTAGATTTTTTTCTATTCCACCAGATTCTCTGGGGCATTTTTGAACGTTAGAGGCCACGGGCCTTCCGCCTGCTCCTCTTGCCTTGCTTGCCCAACTGCTCCCAGACATGGGCGCAGACTAATCCCCTCTATGAGATTATCAAACTAGATTTAGTCTTGAATTGAGTGGGTTGCAAAAGTGTTTGCAACGAGAAAGAAAAGTTATAAAATCACCTTCTTGATAGTTAGAATCCTCATGTCAAATCTTGTCTGCAAATCGCTTGGCGTCATTTTATGGATTTAGTAAGCTGGCTCTGAATCTGCTGTCACACCTTCTGGATGTGGGTGACAAAGAGATCTGTAGCAGAATGCTACTACGCGCTTGTGGCCCAACACTGAACGCGGGGTTATAACCCAAATTAGCATACATATGTGGCACCCCGTTGATGCATTGAGGGAGTAGTTGTGTGCAAATTGGGCCATAAGGGGTCCACTGCCCATGTATCCTGAGAAGCAGTTGCATAACATCGCAGGTACTGCTCTAAGGACTGATTATTGCGCTCCTTTTGTCCATCAGAATGGGTGTGATGCGCCAAAGTTATACATGACTAATCTTCAACATTTCTCACAAAGCTTCCAAGAATTGCAAGGTAAACTGAGTTCCCCTATTGCTTAATACCTACTGAGAACCCCAAAAAGAGCAAACGCGTGTGTCACAAACAACCGTGCCATGTCCTCAGTTGTAGTGGTTGCCATACAGAGGATAAAGATAATATATTTTTAAAGAGATCTAACACCACAAAAATTGCGTCATACTCATGAGAGTTGGGTAAGCTTACAATAAAGTCCACTGACAGTGATGTCCATGGTCTGGCTGCTTGTTGAAGAAGGAGGAGAAAGCCATTTCCACTTTCCTATCTAACTTGAACTTAGCGCATATCAAGAATTGCTCAATCTAGGTGGGAACCTCCTTCGTCAGCCCCTTCCTAATTATACCCTTTCTTGATTGGGTGATGCATTTTTTAGCGCTTGTCTGCCCCATGATTGGGGGGTCATGATGTTCCCCTAAGACGCAGGAACGCATCTCAGAGGGGTCCCATACATTGTCGCAAAAATATATTACCCTATCCTTCTGGAAATACTATCCAGAAGGGTCTTTATCAGCATCAATCTTCGTCTTGAGGTCTGTCCTTCAGGATCAGTAGACTGGGATGCCAATACAGCATCCTGGAGAGAACCCTCATTGACCATAGATACCTAGATAGGGTCAGACGAAGTAACTTCAGTCACTAACTCAGATGGAGTATCAGAGATAATAGCGTCAATGGGAGAACTTTCATTTACAGGAGCCTCACGCTCCAAAAGAGTATCAGTGGTACTGGGTGGTGTGGACTTATGGTATTTGGCTTTGGATTTGGTTTTATTTTTAGGTTGGGTTTGAGTATGGCTGAGGGGTTGAGGTGGGAGACGTAACCACATATTTGGATGGAGGTAGTGGATCAATGACTTGTTCAGGGGGATCACTGTGATTAATTCTGTGTTCATGTCTACAGTGGGGCCCATCAAGGGTGTGAGGCTTAAAATATCAGGTAAATATGGGCGGCTTCTTTGATAAACTCACACTTGAAATCAAAAATCAGAAGGTCACTATGAGTTCTGGTCTGTCTGTGAGCCAGTTTTTGAGGCTTAAAATAATATGTGAATGACTTGTGGTCTGTGAGCACAACCACAGTGTGCTTGACTCCCTATAGCAGGTCCCTCCAATGCATCATGGATCAAAAAACTGCCCCAAACTCTTTGTCATATATGACCAGGCTCGCTCTGTGGCGTTGAACTTCCTTAAAAAGTAAGCCACCGGGTGTTCACATCCTTAGTGTTCCTCCAGAAGTACAGCCCCCACAGCAGTTCCTGAGGCATCACATGATACAATAAATGATTTATCTTCATCAGCATGGTGAAGAACAGGGCAGTAGTGAAAGCTTTTCTTTATTGCCTCAAATGCCTGCTGTCATTCTTGAGTCCAAACAAATGGGTTGTTCTTACCTGTGAGGGGTGTAGGCCTGCTTTGAAATGGCTGGTGAGAACTTTTTGAAAATTGTAACTGATCTGAGGAAGCTTAACAATTGTTTCTGCGTCACTGGGGTAGGCCAGGAACGAATGGCATACAAATTAGAATGCGCTATGGCATGACCATATTTTTATATCAAATTTATCAGGAATTGGCCTTCAGCTTGAAAATACTCACATTTTGCAGGTATAACGACCAGAACAGCCTTGTGGAGTATTTACGTCACTGCCACTAAATCTTTACTGTGTTGTTCAGAATTGGGAGAGTGGATTAAGATATTATCAACATAAGCAATTGCATAGAAGAATCTGAGACCCCCAAGGCACCATCTATTTGATGCTGGAAAACTGCTGGGGCATTCTATAGACCAAATTACATAACTTTAAACTAGTAAATGCCATACCAGGTACAAATTGCAGTCAGCCACTCCTGGCCAGCCTTTTCAACACTGGATGAAAAGCGTTCACCAGGTTCAGGTTAGAGTTCACCTTTAATTTAGAAATGGGTTGGGAAATCGCTGCCTCCAAGGGCAAAGGTTAGGAATCAGGAACCCGTCACATTATTCAAGTGCTTATAATTCATGCATGGTCTTAAATATACCATCTGTCTTCTGGGCGAAGACCACAGGAGAAATTTATTGACCATTCACCCCTTAGTCACCTTGTCATTAATCCACTTCTTTAAAGCTTGGTCTTCTGCAGCCGTGTAAGGATATATGGGACAGTTGATATTAATCAGGTCCTTTGTTAACTGGAAACTTGGATCAAATTCTGAGTGATTGGGCAGCTAATTGTTCCTTTACACGCTTGAAACTGACTTGAATAGAGCAAGACAAAGCGGCAAAGTAAGCAGCTCAGGCACAAAGCCTGTATAAGATTATTCTATGGTTGCTGCCAGCTCACTGCGTATTGACAGTATGTGAAGGAGGGGATTTAACCTGATTGAGCATTGTAGATGAATTTTAGCATAATCCGTTTTAAGTCAATACTCCTCAATTGGCGGCGCCACCATCCTACCTTAAAATTACTGGGTAAAGCATTACCAGGATTTCCGTGAAGTGTGTTGTAAATTTTATTTATGGGCCACAAAGCGCAAGGGTTTACATAGGAAGAGTGTAAGCATAGGAACCCATGACGCCCCCAAGCCAGGTGAACCTGACGTGACTTCAGGATCCAAATCTTGAACTATCTTAAGGTCAATGTAATTCCCTGAGGCACCAGTATCCACCAATGCAGTTACAGTCACCATCCGGTGCCATATCTGAATTTAAATATGAAGCAATAAGTAAGCACAATTCACGAACTTCAACTCATAGAGGGATCAAAAGGTTGAACCAAAGGAGGTAAGCCTGATGGGGTAGAGCGGCCTAGCTCCATCACTGATGAGTTGATTAGGCACCGCAGCAACTCAGGCATAAGACAAAGGTGCAGACGTAGGATCCTCATGGCCAGATAAGAGGCGCACTTTTAAAAATATCACAATAGTGTTATTTGCGTGACGCTTCTCCTCCACCTATATGAAAGCTGCAATCTAATCATTAGTTTGAGCTGGGACTTCCGGGTCTATGTTGATTACAACTCCACCCAACCATTCATTTAAAATAGCGTGGAACAGGTGCAATACTTCAGTGTTGGAATGATCCAAATGAACCATTATAGCCCCTTCAGACCCCTGTGGGGAGATAGCGCCAGCCTCAGTGTGAACAACCTGGGTCCATGTTTTGAGGGTGAAACTGCATATTCTTGTATTCTATCACACTGTTTGAATTTGCAGGGATAATGGGAGTATTAGATAAGAGCATGTGGTTCACATTCTCCTCAGAAACATTCACCCCTCATTTGCTAGTTTCTCCCCTGTGGCAAGTCTAACACCTTGCTGTGGCATAATGTGAGCAAAATAGTAGGCCACAAACTCTGGGGGGTACAGTGAGGTGAGGGCAACGCAGGAATTATGGACTGTGCTGCACAAGCTAATAGGCCCTTCTGGATGCTTGTATCATGAGTATACCGCGGACAACCGTCAAGGAGCACTTGTAAGATGGAAAGAGCACTTTAGTTGGTGGTAGAGTCACATAAGTCTAAAGTTTTGAACTATCCACTACACCATTAATTTATTGGGTTGGGTTATGACGTTGGGAACCAGCTTTCAAAGAAAAGACCGACTTTCTTCATGAGATTTCAAGACCTACAAGGCCAGCCGCAGTCCACATGGCACTGCTGGTTTCACAAAGCTCTGTTTGGGCGCATTGTAATTAGTGGTGGAAAGGCTCAAGCCCAGTGAGTTGTTGCCCATGTTTTTGGTAACAAGTATTTAAACTACTTAGACAGATTTTCTAAATATAAAATTTTAATAAAACTTAAATGGATTTAACAAAAAGAAAATAACCAACACCCTACTATCAACAGGGTGCTGGGTTTTATGATGAAAAGGGGGAAATAACTACTAAGCTGAATTGTGATAGGGGAACCAGGTCCATTTTTGAATCCTTTAAAGAAAGGATATGATCCTGATTTTGCCTCAATAATGTATATTGAAATTCCAAATTATTTCTCAGTACAATTATCTGACTTACAAATGTCCAAATTCTCATTTATATTATAGAATATGGTGTCAGGTTCAATCTCCATTTTTAACACTTTCTTTTCAACTTTTTGCTTGAATTTTGCTCTCTAGGTAAGTTTCCCTTTCAGATTAACTTCAAGTTGAGCTACCAGTTGGAGCAGAGAATGAGGACTGTGTTGTGGGGAATCTGAGTTCTCCAAAAGTCCTCACAAATCTTTATAATTTCAGTAAATAAAATTTGTAGATTTTAACACCAGGATGGGTTTGGGTTGGGGGAAAGTGTGGGAGAGGCATGTGGCAAACAGGGAGGGGCAGCAGCCACTCATCCCTCATGCAAGGTATGCCCAGGTCAGAGATTTGGGTGAGGGTCAGGACCCTATGGTTTGAAACTTTTTGGTTCTAAAAGGGTGCATGACCCTATCCAGCTTAATATCTGGAGCCAGGTCCATTACAGGGAATCTGATATAACTTATTTTTAAGAATACCATTAGCGAGCTCTGGACCACTAGCAGTATCTAATACTATAGTGTTCTCTCTTGTTTTGTTAAATAAAAGCTCTATTTTTTGACTAATTTGGTTTTCCATTATTCTTTAAACAAGTTTACTGTCCTCTTAAAGTACCTTGTATTTGATGTGTTTAACCTGAGCGCTGGAAATACAATGCCGCTGCACCAATTTCACAGATAAATTCATGTAATGACTGAAGGTCTTCTTGGCCATAGTACCATAAAAAAGAAAGCCCTACACCATCCATCATTATACTATAGCCCAAGTAAGCTCACACTAAGATGATTGACTTGAGCATAAAATTACCAGATTTATCAATATTACAAACTGACTGGGGCTCAACGCCAAGTTCTACAATTAAACATAATGATCCATCATAATATTCAACAAAGCCAGTCTATAATGTTGTGGATGTAATTTTCATCTGACCATCATGCGCAACCTAGGACCAACTTGGTCACATCTTGCCCTTACCCATCATTAGTCCAGGGTGAGCTTCAGGTCAAGCAGGCCCACCATCTTGGTCCCCTGGACTCATCCCACTAGGCCTTATTTGAACAAATTGGCCCCACAATCATGTCGTTCAAGCATGACAAAAATTCTGTACTATAACTTACATTTTCTAATAAAAGTCTGGTTATTTTGTAAGGTAGTAGTGAGCCAAGAGAAAAATGGGCTGTAGGCATGGGTGTCTGAACCACACTGACAATAGCTACAGACTGCATGGTGACACTATTTCTTGGAGGGCGGATTCATGGTAGACTGGTAAGAAGGTTAAATTGTACTGATGGGATAAGTGATGGGGGATGCTTATAGTATTTGAGAAACAACTATGGTTAATGAAAGGTAAAAATTACATCATAGACTTCTCTTCTAAAAAACATATATCAGGTCTTACCTACTACCAAATCCTTAGAGGTTTTGTTTGTTGACAAAAACGAAAATATTTAACTAGAAGATATTCTTTAAGATAATTTCAATTAGAAGATAAAATAAACAATAACACAACACCCCACCATTAGCAGGTTGCTGATTATTATGTTGTTCTAGGGAGGTGATTACTAAGCTGAAAAGTTTGAGCTTGACGCTACTTAAAATTACAATAGAGACGTGAATCATTACATAAACTGATTCCAATTATTGCAATGTCAGCTGAGATCCTCATATTGTTCTTTTATCGTTAGGTTAAGTTACAAAAAGTCTAAATCCATTTTGACAGATCTGGAATATGGTTATGGGGTTACCCATTTCCAACCTTTTCTTTCTGACTATTTCCCTAATTTTGTCTTCTTATAGGAGTTAATTTCACGTGAGATTGCCAGATATCAAAGTTTTTACGTTTACAATGGCTCCTGATTGCGCCACCTGTTGGAGAAAAGGAATGGGGCCATGATTTGGGACCTCCTGAAATTTCTCATGTGTTTACACAGAGCTGTCTGATTTTTCCTATGTAAAACTTTGCAGATTATGAGATTATGATAGGTTTGGGCTGGGGACTTAGTTGAGGGATGGCACATGGCAAACAGAGAGGGACAGCAGCTACCTATCTTTTATCCAGAGTATGCCCTAAATCAGAAATCTAGGTAAGAGGTAAGGACTTGGAAGAGATCCCTTTTTGACCTAAAAGGTTTCATCACCCTATCCAACTTTATAGCAGGTGTTGTGAGACCTACAATAAGGATAACATGGCCATAATCGTCCTCAAATCAAATTCGTTTTACTGAGTTCAAAATAGGAGGAAATGATCATCGTTGGGCATTGCCCTTTAATGGGTGAAACCTCTATTAGGGATCATAACTCACTGATATTCAATTATCAGCAAATGCCAAATTAGGTCCCAAAGATTTTGTTGAGCACTTTTATAGTGTCAGGGATTATTCTAACAACTCTAATTACTATTCTGAGGGGTTACCACACCCAAAATATCATGAATCATTCCTGATCATGATATGAGTCTTATGATTGCTGGTTACTCAAGCAAAAGAATAGTCAATCACTAATTTATTTATAATTTGTATTTATCTAAATTTATATATTAAATTTAAATTTTATTTGAGGTGGGCCAACCTGAGGATGATACCACACTGCCTGAGGGGAATCATAGAAATGGGAAAGGAGGATTAAATCTGAAAACCTCCAAGCGCAGCGTATGATAGGCATGGAACTCCATGGACCGCCTTGCTATTTTCTATCTCAGTTTGACATTTTGTGCAATACCCAACGTCATAATTGTCCACTACCTAAAGTTACCTACCAGGATTGGACTTGGGGAGGCAGTGGTAGTGAGTTTATAATCTAATAAGGGGTACCCTCCCCTATAATCTACCACTGGGGTACCTTCCCCTATAACTCATTATTTATTCTTTTTAGTTTACTGGCAACCCATGTTGAGGGTTTTCCTAAAATGATAATTTTGGTTTCCCACTATCACTAAGTATTTTAGCCCCTGCTTTTTATAAATTCTAACTCTTTCCTACTATTAGCCATAGTACTTTATATAAAAAATGCTCCATCTTAACAAAGGATATTTTACCTTACTACACCTAGTATAATATCATTTATATTACTACAAGCGGAGTTACCCAATGTTGCTTGGGGTTATGAGCTTGCACTGACAGCCTAAAGGCTGTGCCAGCACTATGCTTGAGCCACTTGGACTAAGCTTCACTGTTTCTTACATGCTGGTGAGCTGGTTATCCTAAATCCACTTAATAATCTACTTAATCAAACACTGATTTTTGTTTAGTTTCAGGTGAGAAATTTGGTGAATTAGTCGGTAAATTTGCCAATTCCTGCCCACTCGCCCAAAAATATTGAACCTATCAGACTTGATTAGTTTCAGGTGAGCAATTTGGTGAATTATGAGATAATATTTACCAATTCTCACCCACTTGTTTAAATAGATTGAACCTATCAGACTCAATAGTTTCAGATTCAACAATATTTACCAATACTCACCCACTTACCTAAATTGATTGAACCTATTAGACTTGAAGGTTTCAGATGTCATTCAGTCAGTACGTCAATCAGTCAGTGAATGTGTTTTATTAATTACTATAACTAATATTATTTAATAAATGAATCCCTTCTTTAACAAGGAATGAAGCTGGTAAACTTAGGAGAAATTTTGGCTCCTTTTCTCTTAAGAAGACAATGTACTAAGCATACCACACCTGCCCTACTGTTGGAATTCTAGAGGGCACCTAAAAAGCACCCAACCCGTCCAGAATTTTAACAAGTGGTGAGTGAGCACCAGCTGTTAAATTTTGAGGATCGCTCAATTGATTAATTTAAACCTGCACACTCAATCAGGAAGGAGTTCAGCTGACTGATCCTTGATTTTGCCACTAGCTTATGGTATTTTGACCATTTGGAAAATCACTAGGCGTATCTAAATAGCCTCAACTCTTCTGGTCAATATTGGGCTTAATTTTCCCTTTGTAATTGGGAACTTCTTCCAAGGCAGTCAAAGTTACAAGATGTGGATTCTGAGAATCCAGCTTTTGGACACTCTTTAAAAGGGACCTTAGATAAAAACCAGAAAGAGAGAATAAAATATTTCAATTTTAAAAATATTATTTGATGATTATTCATTAGGCAGGCGCCAGTATTTATACCTCTAGGCATCTCCTGGACACATTTGAGCAAGCAGTTTCAACAGATTATTTTCCACATCTTTTGGCCCTCGAACTGATAAGATTATGACCTATTGCTAGGTTTATTGGTAGCAAAATATTCTCATATTTGGGAGGATTTTAGGGACAAAAATTGCAACAACAAGCGTACAAAATTGTCCTAGGATTATCTCAAGATGAGTTTCATCATACTGCTGACAAAATATGAATTCTGGGAAATTTTGGCAATGATTTAAGTAAATGATGCAACCTTAATTGGGAAATTGACAGGCCTCTCTTGATAGTACTAGGTACTCCCAGTTTGGGTGGTCCATGTGTAAGTGCTATCATGCCAATTATAAGGATTGACATACAAAATTCGCCATAGGGTTGGAAATTAATTATTCTTAGGACCAGCTCAATTTGTGTTTTTGTCATACAGCTGACGAAAATGACTCCCTAATTGGGATGTCAACAGGCCCTCTTGATAGCACTTGGTACTTCCATTTGGGCAGTCCATGTGTAAGTGCAATCATGCCAATTACAAGAATTAACATACAAATTTCGCCCTAGGGCAGAAAATTGATTACGTTTTTTATATCTATTTGTCCATGGTATTTTTAGACGTTATCTTTGGGTCAATTACAAAAGATTTTTTATAATGTATAATTATAATTGTTCCCAATTAATAGGGACTAATTGCCATCTAGTACTAAAAAAATAGGGACTAATTGCCAAGTTTTGTTGCAGTGATAATCAGCCTGAATGTGTGTGTGTATTCATCCTGAGCTTTTGATAGAATAAATGAATTGAATCAACTTTGAGATAATCAGTCTAAGCCGTGTAATTGCAATAGGCTTTAAGTTGATAATTAGAGTATTATCTCAAGTATTGAAGGATAATTGGCCCAGTCTGTTGTTTGTTGAAGGGTTTTATTTTGGGTCAACCACCATGATTTGACATGGTGCTCACTACAAGGGCCCCTGTATACCCTTAAGTTCCTACCTCTCCCTAGGAGAAGGGATCTCTCCTTTCACGTTGGACTGAGCTCCCAATGAGCTTTATAAAAAGTCAGGCCTAAGGACAACCCTCTTGTGGAACCGCTGAACTTCCCTATTGTTGGGTAAGTTCTATTTGGAACCATTGAACCTATCACTAAGGTTAAGTTTCAACTTTGTGTTATCCAACTAAAGATCCCTGAAAAGCCATCAGCTCCCTCATTGAGCCCCCAGCACTCTTTCTAGGCTTACCTCCTGATGCTGTCTACCAATGTCAATAACCTTTCTAGGGTAAATTCCTAATGCCAGCTATTGATGCTGATGATCTTTTAGGGACAATCCCCAATGCAGGCCAATTTGAGCCTGCCCATTCCCCTGATAATTCTGAAGGGGTAGAAAGTAACTTTCTTAATTGAGAGTTTGAGTTAGGAGGTGTCTCGCCACCACTGGTTCTTTCTTGGCCTCCAGTGCCAACCGCTCACTCATGACAAACTGTTTCCAGTTGATTCAGGCAACATCATATTTAAATTAACAACCCATCCGTTCTGACGCAGTTCATAGTGAGAGGTGGTATTAACAAACTTCCTACCTAATCTTGGAATCATGAAATTTTGTGTGCGGCTCCTAAAACCAGCGATTTAGTTAAGTTGGGGTTGTCTGCTAAAAATTCACCTGATTTTGGTGGTTATACCATTTCATTCAATTAGGAGAGATTAAAGTTTAGCTCCTCATTAAGTTGAGTTGAGCTAATTTGTAAATATGAACTGATTCAGGCTCCTCATTAAATTTAGTTAAGCCATTCCAATAGTATATGGCATTATTCTTCTCATTTACCTGAGTAAGCTATCCTACCAATTAACAAAAAATGATAAAATCTTGAATTGTGCTTCACATTCAATTGGTTCAAGCTACTTCAACTTATCAGCCATTTCTAAAAAATCCATGGCAGATCCTCAATGCTGGCAACTAAGGCCAATTACCTTCCCTGATCCTCTGAACAACTGTCAAGAGGTTAAGCTCAGGATGTATCAAAAATAGAAAACCTTCTCCCAGGCACTGAAATAAGTTGCTATAGGGACTGAGCACACTTCAAACTCTCATTGTAGGATCAGTCAGAATATATACCAGCTGGTATATCTTTAATTTATCTTTCTGGAGCCTACCCACATTGTTAGCTGTCAACACCTATGTTCTATGATGCCACTCCCCAATGCTGGCTTTCATTTCTGATGCTCTGTCCGGGGCCACTCCCCAATGCTAGCTACTAATGCCAATGACCCCTCCAGGCCACTCCCCAATGTCAGCTACCAATGATGAGGACCTTTTGAGGCCAATCCCTGATGCCAGAACCTAATACTGATGTCCTTACTGGGGCTACTCCCCAATGCCAACCCTGCAGCCAATGATTTTTAAAATAAGCAGACATTTAAGTTCTCTGACTATCTTAAACCACTGCAGGTCACACTGAGCCTGTCTCTCCCCCTATTAATTTTGAATGGGGTGAAATAGAAAAAAACTTTTGAAAATCATCCAACCTTTACCCACACCCTCCTGAGCTTGTTGCTCATATCATTAAACTGAGTATGTATGAATCTAGGACATCTTGATTGATGGATTTAATTGCCAACCCCCAACAACCGCACAGCCAATGCTTAGGTTCTTGGGAGCAAGCAATGCCAAAGATAGATCAAATAACTGGTCTATAATAAATTTTTTTGGCTTGTGCTCCCCATTAATTTTGGTTGACTATTATGAAGGAGTTGGGGATCATCCCAGATAGAATTAATTGTTAATTTTGACACCAGCAACTGAAGATGAGGATGTCAACAATCTAATTATTAAAAATTCAGATTTCTGGCAGATCTATAATCTGACGCCAAGGGTTGCTGGGATTACTGTTGACTAAATTCCAAGGATAATTCACTTACTAACTAACTAGAAGTATGCAGGCGAATTACGCTGAAGATAATCCTATTGCTGGTGGAATGCCAAGGTTTCCATCATTAGAGTGAGTAACAAAGATTATGCTGCCTACAATTGAAGAAAAGTTTGTATACTCAAACAGAGCTTATCAGTAAGTTGAGTTGATCTAGTTCAAGGGTTTCCAGTGACTCAATGCTGAGGATAACTCAAACTCTTTTCCAGAGCTACTTCCCAATGATTCTTCTAATGTTTATCAGCTATCAAGTTTAATGATCTTCAAAATAGGCCCAGCATTCAATTACCCTCACCGCCTATGCTCTCAATGGCAGCTGATGTCAATGGTTTCAAATAGGAAAGTCATTTTGTTGCTCTCTGCCAATAATCCTCTTACTGGAACAATAATGCCAATGATTTCTCAAGTAGGTAAAGAATTTAGTTGCTCCCTGACGCTTCTGTTCTTACTGGAACTCCACGCCAATGATCTGTCACATGCAAAGAATTTAGCTGCACTCCACCTACTTCTTGCCAGCACATGGTGCCAATGATCTTCTAACCAAGGAAAGCATTCAGTTGCTTTATAATGCTCATGTTTTTACTGGAAACCGCTGCCAATGATTTTCTAAAAGGCTAAAGCATTTTTTAGTTTTTAATACCTATATTCTTGCTGACATTCAATGCCAAATTCATCTCTTCTCATATCTCAAGGGACTCACCACGCCATCCACCTTTGGCCCATCCAACCTTCACTACGTTTGGATCTTTCTTTTGTTTTTAGAATAACTAAAGCCACCAGAATCTTAACTGCTTATGCTGCCTTAACCAAACTAGGCCTAAGGACCTGATGACCCCCCACCCTTCTAAGATGTCCTGGCTCTTGTCCCCAGCTGAGGCTTGAAAAGAGTTCTGTCAGGCATCGCCCTTTAATGAATGAAGCCTCTCCTAGGGTCACGACTCACTGATATTTAAAAATTAAAGAATGCTGAATTAAGCTCCACATTAACTTGGGTTGAGCCCATTCAAAGTGTTAGGAATAATCCCCAACAACTCAAATGACTATTCTGAGAGGTTTAGCGCATAAAAAATTATCTGGGATCAATCCTGATCGTGATTTGATTTTTATGATTACTGGTGACTCAAGCCAAGGATAATCAATTAGTAATTTATATAAATTTTTTAATTAAAATTATTAGTTATTGGCAACTCATACTGAGCTTTTCCTAAAGTGATGCATTTGATTGCCCACTAATGCTTAGTATTTTAGCCCCTGCTCTTTATAAATTCTCACTCTTTCCCACTATTAACCTTAGTACTTTAAATAGTATGATAATTCATCTTAATAAAAAGATGTTTTACCTCACTACACTTATTATATTATTGTTTAATTTTATAACTATTATAAATTAATAAATAATTCCCTTCTCCACCAAGGGTTGGGGTTGGTAAACTTAGGGGGAAATTTAGCCCCTTTCTTTTAGGCTGGGCGACATACTTAGCATAACCCACCTGCCTTACTGTTGAAATTCTGGAGGGCGCCTAGCAAGTACACAACCCATCCAGAATTCCAACAGTCATTGATTCCATGCTCTACCACTGGGTCACTGTCATGGAAACGGCAAAAGAAGTTTAGACCAGCCTGCCAGTTGGGATGCATAAGTACCCAAAAATCAAGCCAGAATGCCAGAGGCATTGCCGACTGAATGACTTGATATGGAGCCAGGCATTGGGAAACAACGAAGTGTTGATGCAACACAAAGGTGAGAATGATCCCAACAGCGAACCACACTGAATTTACTCCTGACCCAGAGGGTCTTGCTGCAGGGGTGGAATCACAGAGATAGTTTCGATGAGATCCTCAGCATATGAGGCCATTTCAACTGGGGTGGCAAGGAGATAAATTCTCTCTTGCAATTGGTGGACATACGGCCACAAGATCCCTGTGTATTGCTGCCAAAAATTAATGATAATAGGGTTGTAGAGCCAAAAATATTGGACTCGCTGAACCCAATTTGATGATGGAAGGGGCCATAGTGCCCAAGAGTACTGGTAAAACTCATCCAGTATATGGACTGACAGGCCACCAGGAAAACGCCATCAGGGACGCGGTCAAAAGAAATAATAAAATTTTTTGGTTTTTGGCAAAATTTTATTGAAGGAAAAGGAAGAAAATTGACCAACAATTTTTTTGGTGCTATGCAGCTGATTAAATAGTGGTCAATTGGGGTAGTGACAAGCTGGGATCAGGTCCTGCAATTTCTACCTAGCTGGAAAATTGTTTGGGAATGGGCGGGTTTTTTCCTTGAGAACTGATATTGCAAAATTTGGTGGTGGGCTAAGTTGCTGTCAGTTTGACCTCAAACGTCCAAACTGGGGCTTGGCTACATTTCCAGCAGTTGGCACAACAGCGTTTGGCCTGATGAGCGATGGGAATCCCCAAGGCCACCCCACATAGAGGTGGGTCCATTTGGTTGGGAAAGGTTTGGGATACCCAACCTGCCCATGCTCAGTCGCTGAACCATCCATTCAGTCAATGGCATCACATTGGCCGCAAAGCCCAAATTGCTAACAGAGGGATTTGAACCCTTGTTGATGGCGCCTGATGTTAGTTCTATTGACATATTGAGCAAATTGGAGCTGTTGGGCGTTCCAGCTGATACCTCAATCTTCATGCCTTTCCAGCCATTTGAGATTTGGGCATCGGCCAGATTGCCACTCAAATTAGATCTGACCAATTTCAATTTGACAATATCAGCACAGATTTTGCTAATTCCCTGCAACAGTTTTGCTGAGGTGAGTGTGGGCGCTGGGGGTGGGATCTGAAGTGGAAGGGCTGTTACCCATCGCTCATCTACTATGTGAGCAAGATCGCCCTGAGTAACAAGGGGTACCGCCATCCTCTTTGGTGTCTTTTTATTTGGGAACGGGAAGATGGCCTTATTGACGCCCAAAGGACGTTCCCCAGGACTTACATTACCCTTTCCTTTTCCCAAAGGAAGAGTACCCCCACCAGGAAACTGCACCAGAGCCACATTTTTGTGTGTCTTGGGTAACTTGATAGCCATAATTGTTGTAACTTTCTGGGGGGTGGGGAGCCTCGGGGGTGGGATATATGGAAAGCTTCAACCAGGTCCATGCGGTTCGTGCAGTCGCGCGCCTTGACCCAACTATTTTTGTAGGCCGGTTATCCTTTCCAGGCCACTAGATATTGGATGGAACGTCGCGACTTCCGGGATGTCAGGATGGCCTCTACCTCAGCTTCTTCCTCATTATTGACGATGATTGGTTCTGGTTCTTTGGGAATTGCACCCTTGAAGGGCGACAGCTGGGAAACATGGAAAACAGGGTGCTGCTTCCAATGCGCGGGAAGCTTCAGTTGGAATGCCCCATTACCCAATACCTCCTCCACTAAATGGGGGCCCAAGCATTTACTGGTGAACTTGCGGGAAGGGGTTTGAATTTTCAAATGATGGGTATCAAGCATGATGTAGGAACCCACCATAAAATCATGACCCAGAAGGCGCTTATAATTTGTGAACTTCTTGTAGTTGTCAATGGATTTGGTAAGATGTTCCCACACTAAAGCTTGGGTCAATTGGATATGGGCAGCGTGGTCTGTGGCATCTTGAACCTCAGGCTGCAAGCACGGTGTTGAATTTTGGGCTTTGTTATGATGGCTGGTTCTTTGTCAGGTGTGCAATGCAGTGTCGCGCATCTATTGTGTGAGGACAATAGACAGGATGGTGATTTAGAATTTAAAATATAACTTTTTGGTAGCACTTATATTGTATATCCTGTAGTTTACTTGGACGATGGCACGCCACCCTAATCTTACTGATCCCAAGTAAATACTGACTAGTACAAAGTAAAATACTAAATGCAAAAAAGTTTACAAGCTAAATTATAAACTTTATCCAGTAGTTGAATCTATTTTATTAGTGTCAACTTAAGGGTTATTTATAGGGTCCAATGTTAACCAAATCTTACCCATAACGTCTTACTTTCAGTGGCATTTGGCCACATAAAAAGTTTGTAAGAACGTCTACAATACTTCGACTCAGGGCGTCATGATCAGCCTCAGGGTCAGTGTAAACACCTTCATCATTCTTGAGATGGCGTTTTGTATGCATCTTCAAAATAGCTGAACCAATTCACTTTCACATGCAATTGGAAGCACATACCAAGGTGATTAGTATCACTAATTAGTAATTAATTTAATCAAAAATTCGACTGACATTAAAAACTAATTTTGACATAGACCAACAAAGCCCACATGCCCGAGTCATTAAATCAAAAACTTAAATTTAAGTTTGACCTAACCAACAAAGCCCACATGCTTGAGTCATTAAATCAAAACTTAAATTTTAGTTTGACCTAATCAACAAAGCCCTCGAGCCCATGCCATCATAGTCAAATATAATTAAGTGAAATTGCTAGGCCAAAAATTCAATATCAGATATACTTAGTATATCTTTGGTTTATAATAAGCGACGATTTAGATCCAGTCAACCATTCAACACATGGCTTGACTGAAAATGAAGGATTAAAACCCAATGTTGCTTTGTAAGGGGAAAACCTGTGGACGCGTGGGTCCCATTATTGTAAGCAAATTGAGTGAGGGGCAAGTCACCAGCCCAAGTATCCTGCGCTGCTTCAGCATAGCAACGCAGGTATTGTTTGAGAACTTGATTGACTCGCTCACTCTGACCATCAGACTGAGGGTGATATGCCGAGGATTGACAGGGGGATATTTTCAGGATTGATAGGAGTTCACTCCAAAAGCACACGGTAAACTGTGAACCCCAGTCACTGATGATCTCCTGGGGAAGACTGAACATCAAAAACACATGGCGTACAAAAAGATGGGCAGTTTCTTCTGACGTAATTGTGGAAGTACAAGGGATAAAAAGGGAGAATTTTGTGAAATGGTCCACCACTACCATCACCGCTGTGAACCTGTTAGAACAGGGGAGTTCAAAAATAAAGTCCATGGACATTGAGGTCCATGGACCTTCTGCCTGCTGTAAGGGGTGCAGGAGGCCATTTTTCCTGGAGCGATCTGACTTGGCCCTAGCGCAAGTAACGCAATTGACAATCCAAGCTGGACCTCTTTGGTCAGTCCCACCCAATTAAAGGTTCGCTTGATCAAATCGATGCATTTCTTGTTACTGGGATGTCCAACTGTGGGAGGATCATGATGTGCATGGAATACCTTTGATTGTAAGGAGGGGGAACCCAAATATGAGAATGGAAGTAAATGAGTCCCTCTTCTAAGGAGTATAGGGAGTGTTTGTGACTCAAGTGAACCAAATGCTCAACCAACTCCACGCCCTCAGGGCAGGCCAATTGACTGGCTAAAACCTGAGCCAATAATGGGGCATCAGGAGCTAATGCGATGGAGGAAACAATGGGGGGAATGATCAACATAATCTGAGTGGCCAGAATCATGCTAACAAGATCCACTTCCTCAGGTTCTGAGGGACAGTGGGTGGGACTGCGGCTTAGGAAATTGGGAAGTGCTTTGAGCGCACCTTTAACAAATTCATATAAAGTTAAAACTTCACAGATCCCATTAGGTTTGAGCCTGCCAATGCACCAATTTTTGGGGTTTGCAAAAATACAAAAGGGCCTGGTGATCTGTGCGGACTGTTAATTCATGGTGGGCACCCTGCAACAGATACCGCCAATGAGTCAATGCCCATGCAACAGCTGCCAATTCCTTGTCGTAAATGGCCCAAGGCTGCTCCATGGCTGTGAACTTTTGGGAAAAGTAAGCGACAGGATGTTCAAGACCATCGAGCTCCTGAAGCAACACCGCTCCCACTGCTACCAACAAGGCATCAGATGCAACAATATATGGTTTAGTGGGATCAGCGTGTTTCAAGATAGGCAGAGACATGAACACCTCCTTGATCGATTTGAACGCCTGCTGGCATTTGGGCGTCCAACAAAACGGTATGTTCTTCCAAGTAAGGGGGTGGAGCGGTGCGGCCAAATGGGAAAGTGCTGGGGAAAACTTTTTTAGAAAGATGATAGTTCCCAAGAAACTCCAAAGTTGTTTCTGCATAGTCAGAGTTGGCCATTCTTAGATCACATCTAACTTGTTGGGAGGGATTGTGACACCATCTTTAAGAACCAGGTTCCTGAGGAAAGTAACCTCCTCCATATAAAATTCACACTTGGAAGCTTTGAGGGACAACCCTGCTTTATGCAAGGCGACCACCACTTCTTCCAAGTCAGTAGCGTGTTGCTTGGGAGTTGGGGAGTGAACCAGGATATCATCAATGTATGCAATTGCACAAGTAAACTGGAGGTCACACAATGCATTGTCAATCATCCATTGAAATGTAGCGGGGGCATTCTTCAGCCCAAAGGGCATTACACGAAATTGAAAAATGTCGCGCTTCATTAAGATTGCAGTTAACCATTCCTGCCCTTCCATTACCCAAATTTGGTTGAAGGCATTCACCAGATCCAGCTTTGAGAACACATGGGATTTGGCGATTGCCTGGCTGATTTTCTGTTCCAGAGGCAATGGGTAGGGATCAATAGCTGTTATTTTATTTAAATGACTGTAATCCACGCAGGGATGGAGAGAGCCATCCAATCTTTTGGCGAAGATGATGGGGGAGGTGACGGGTGAGGTCTCTTTGAACAATTAACCTTTTTTCAACATGTTGTCCAACCAGGTATTGAGTGCAATTTCTTCCTCCGCTGTTTGGGGATACTTCAGACAGTTGATGTTCACCAACTCCACAGTTGTTCAAAACCCACAATCATACCTAGTGTACTTAGGCAGGTGATCCACTTTTTCCATGTCAAAGATTCTCCAATATCACATTAAACTTTTGGGGAATTTGGCCAGGATGCCCGTAGAAGTAATCAAGGTAGTGATAGAGCTGGTTCCTTGTATTTTCTTGAGGGTGTTGATCAGAGGGAACTCCCCCTCCAAATTATCATTGGTAAACAACAAAGTATTAGACTCTAAATGAATCTTCACATGTTGTCAGCGCCACTACCCCACACCTAAGATTACTGGAAACACCAGGTTCAGCATAGCCAAAAAAATGATCGCAGAAGTTAAACTGGTGTATTGAAAAGGGTACCAGTCAGCAAATGACATATGAGGACTGATAAGCAGATGAGGCCACCAATACTGAGGAGCCCACATTCATTTCCATTTTTAATTGTTGTGCCAACTCAACACTCATGAAGTTCCCCACAGCTCTGGTATCCACCAGAGCTTCAAAGGAGACATGATGCTGGCCAATACTGATCATCATAAGCACAAAGAAATAAGCAAAGTTTTGTTTGTTGGAATATTTGACTGACTCATTTGCAACTGAAGAAATGATGGGCATATCAGGGGTAAGGTCAGGGTCCTTTGCTGGAGCGAAAATTGGAAGTATGAGGGCGGAGGGAACAACTTCCTCCATCTGGGCTTGAACATAATCATTAATAGTTGACTCTGTGACCACCAACTCAGACTTGGGGGTTACGGTAAGATTGGTACCCAAGTCTACCACTAATTCAGAGATAGGCGCATTGTATGCATCTTCTTTGGGTAATCCAATCAAGAAATTCATCTTCTGGTAACGGGTAACATGATGGGGTAAGGCGTTGATGGTGGTTGTGGAGGCACATATTTGATCTACTGATCCTTGGATGGTAGACCAGACCACATGATGAGCGGCACCCAAATCCAAACCTGATCTAAAGACTGCCTGAAGCATATCAATAGATAGGCCTGACGTGAGGGCCAGTTCATGAAAGGTATAAATCAAAGAAACCAAACTAGGGGCTTCAGCCATGGCATAGATCAATCTAAATAAGTGGTCTGATTGGGACACAGGGGTTTCAGGGTGGCCGACATGACGGCCATCAGTGGGGTGGAGTCTCCTGCTTGTGAGGAAGAACACAAAAGACTCCTCACCCAACGGCGGGCATCTCCATCCACAGCATCTAATGATGTGAGCCCTTGTTGGCCATGCAATAATGCAGAAGCGTTATTAAGTACAATTGCTGTATGCATTTACACTTTGGCGAGCACATTGAGAACCTGATTGGTGATCTCCTGGGAGGGTATACTCAATCTTCCCTATGGGCTGGAGGTAGGAGAAGGAGACACCATCTGCGCAGCTTGGGTGGCTGGAAGAAGATTTTCCAATGTAGAGCAGATACTTCTCCCAAAGTTGGAAAGTGACCAAACAAACAACAAACAGCAAGCTGCTGATTGCATATTTATTTGATAAAGGGTAACCACTGTGGTGCCCAGTTTGAAAAATAATGTGGAAGTGGCTAGAAATAATGGTTGGTTGATTATGTCATGGAAATGGCAGAAAAAGTTTAGACCAGCCTGCCAGTTGGGATGCATAAACACCCAAAAAGCAAGCCAGAATGACAGAGGCATTGCTGACCAAATGACTTGATATGGAGCCAGGCATTGGGAAACAACAAAGTGTGATGCAGCACAAAGGTGAGAATGATCCCAACAGCGAACCACACTGAATTTACTCCTGACCCAGAGGGTCTTGCTGCAGGGGGTGGAATCACAGAGATAGTTTCAATGAGATCCTCAGCATATGAGGCTATTTCAACTGGGGTGGCAAGGAGATAAATTCTCTCTTGCAATTGGTAGATATACAGTTATAAGATCCTTATATATTGCTGCCAAAAATTAATGATAATAGGGTTGTAGAGCCAAAAATATTGGACTTGCTGAACCCAATTGACGATGGAAGGGGCCATAGTACCCAAGAGTACTGGTAAAACCCCTCCAGTATATAGATTGACAGGCCACCAGGAAAACACCATCTGGGATGCAGTCAGAAGAAATAATAAAATTTGTTTTAGTTTTTTGGTAAAATTTTATTGAAGGAAAAGGAAGAAAATTGACCAATAATTTTATTAGTGCTATGCAACTGATTAAATAGTGGTTGATTGGGGTAGTGATAAGCTGGGATTGGGTCCCACAATTTTGACCTAACTGGTGAATTGTATGGGAATGGGTGGGTTTGTTCCTTGAGAACTGACATTGCAAAATTTGGCGGTGGGCCGAGTTGCTGTTGGTTTGATTTCAAACATCTAAACTGGGGCTCAGCTATATTTCCGGTGGTTGGTGCGATGAGCGATAGGAATCCCCCAAGGCCACCCCACATAGAGGTGGGTCCATTTGGTTAGGAACAGGTTTGGGATACTCAATTTGCCCACGCTCAGTCACTGAACCATCCATTCAGTCAATAGGATTACATCAGCTGCAATACCTAAATTGCTAACAGAGGGCTTCAAACCCTTATCGATGGCACCCAATATTAGTTCTATCAGCATATTGATCAAATTGGAGCCATCGGGCATTCCAGCTGATACCTCAATCTTCATTCCTTTCCAGCCATTTGAGATTCAGGTATTGGCCAGATTGCCACTCAAATTAGATCTGACTGATTTCAATTCAACAATCTTGGTGCAGATTTTACTAATTCCCTGCAACAGTTCTGCCAAGGTGAGTGTGGGCACTGGGGGTGGGATCCAAAGTGGAAGGGCTGTTACCCATTGCTCATCTACTACATGTTTGAGATTGCCCTGAGTAACAAAGGGTACCGCCATCCTCTTTTTTTTTTTTTTTTTTTAGTACTAGATACCGCCATCCTCTTTGGTGTCTTTTTATTTGGGAATGGGAAGATGGCCCAATCAATGCCCAAAGGATTTTCCCTGGGACTTACAGTCACCTTACCCTTATAGAAACTATATAGATAGAAAAATTGAGAGTGGACTTGATATAATAGCTGAAATTAGCCATGATGTGATTAGCCAATAAATTCTATCAATACAAATTTAGTTAATCTTGTATGGCCATCTATATCTTCTGTTAGTGAAGCAATTTAGGGTTTAGAAAGTTGGGTTTTGAATGAATTGTTTCTTTTAATATTTTCAAGAGTAAATTTAAACTCAATTGTCTATACAGAGTTGTTTATAGGAGTTGGTTTTATATTGATTATCCTTAATTAAGAATATTTTATACTCAATGTTTAAGCCTTAGCCTATGGAGTTCAGTCAGGTTTAGCTTGGTCAGTGCTTGAGTATGATTTGGGTTATATACTAATTACTAAATTGTCTATCATATGTTATTAGTAAGGTTTATCATTAATACCTTTCTAATAACCGTGTCATTTGGAGTTTATCTGGCCAACAATACTAATTAGCTATACTTTAGATCATGGAAGTATTTTAAGGCTAAAAAATTTGGGATTTTAGCAACTTGGATTGGATATAAATTAGTTGATTTTATTGAAATTCACCGATTTCTGTAATATGAGACCTTATAACCTTAAGATCAAATTTGGTTAACTTTGCTAACCGAATCAACGATATTTCCGGGACTGAAAACTCAATTTAAAGATCCGTAGTTTCTCAGCTGGAAGCTAGACCAAGTTTGTCGTTAAAGAAATTTCTGGAGCTTTTAAAACTTAAATCTTCTAACCTGACGCGCATATCAACTTGAAAGTCTGCGAAATAAACCATTGGCGCTATCAAGTTATAGAAACTCATTTCTATCTAAAATAAAAAACCCTGTTAAAGTTTGGCTTCGATGTCAGCTTCAAGGATTCCTAAAGTTTTCCAGGAGCTAGTTTCCAGGGTGATGCGGACCTTTTATGACGATCCGCAAGTGGTGGTCATGTGCATTTTAAACAAAGTGGAGTGGTAATTTACTTATAACTTTAAACTGTCAATTCCGGCCTTGAACCGTTTTTTAATAGGATGCGGGATGAAGATTTGGCTGAGAAGTTGGTCATCCCTACCAAGGATCTGCATAGAATTTGTGGAAAGCTCAAAGAGGAGGGGTATCTTCATGTGTACGTCCTTAAAAAATTGGGAGCGACCTTTCTTGGCTTTTAACTTAAGCTTATTAGCTTTTCGAGAACTGAAACAAAAATCCCCGGGACACGAGCGGTGCCTCGCACTTTCTATGCGATAGACTATGGGAAATTCATCAATGCTGCTAAGTACAAGATGCACCAGATATGGAAAAGATTACAGGACAGCATGGACAAGGTATCCAATCCTATTAAAGTTACTCTAAAGGCCAACTTATAGGCTAAGCAACAGCGTGGCTATATGTGTCCCAAATGTGAAAAGATAATCTCTCAACTGGAAGCTTTCGATTGCACCGACCCTACAACAATGATGTTCATCTGCCCCAAATGTAGGGTGCCTTTGGTAGTTGAGCCAGAAGACCCGAACAAGTTTAATTCTCAAGAAAAATCGAGCAGGTTAATGGTTCAAGCCAAGCCGATCTTTGATTTGCTAAAGCAGACCGATAAGATGGAATTTAAAGTGTAATATATCTTGTAGCGACGAGGCTAAGATGCTTAGGACTAAAGATACGATAACTCGGGCCATGAACAAGCGGGAACAAGCGCAGAGGAGTAAGAAGCTATGAGTTTTAGGGTGTTAACGTGGCAGGTGCGGCAAGTGGCGGGCTTGCGTATTCACAAGATACCGGTGGCAACGTTACTATCATATCAGTCAATTTTTCTCGAGAATGACCGGGCCAGCAAGGAGGAAAAGGAAGCAGAACTTGAAAAGAAAAGGTAGGAATTAATGCTGCAAAAGTTAAATCTCTAGGCAGCAGAACGTCATGCCCATTTGGTTTTTGAAGTCTACAATTCAGCCGCTTCACAAGTCCAAACGGCGTAATAAAAAGGCTCGCGAGGCTGACTTGCCTATTCTCAGGCAGCCCGAGGAGGACAAGGCCAAACTTGAGAAGCAGCTGAAAGAGGAGGCAAAGCGTTATGAATGTAGGGTTTTATTGTATTCTATTTATTCTTTAGATTACAAGAATTATTATCATGAACTTAACAAGATTGCATCCTACAACCTTGGGGAGGGTCCCAATGATGTTCCCGCTATTTCTTCACCCTCCCAGAAGCGTTTGCTACCAAAAGATATTGCGACGGGCGATAGTAAAAGGTAAGCTTCTCCTGGACTCTATTTAATCGGTATCAGACTGCGACCATAGCTTAGTGTGTTTTAAATTCAAACTATCCTACACTGTTTTTGAGAATTACTTGATATTTAAATCAATCGCAACACGCATTATCATTCCATCTAAGTTCTAATCTGCACTCTACGGTTCACCTTATGGTAGATTGTATCTTAAGCTACCAGACTGTTTTGTATAAAGGTAAAAGCATTTTTTAAAAATGCCTGGCACAGCTGTTTCTTCTTTGGGTACAAAGTAAAGCTCATATGCAATATTTGTAAATTTAAATTAATGGTTTAGATTTGCAAACTAGTAAAATAGATATTGGTTTAAATTTGCATTAATTCTGCTGCGTTTTTAAGTAAAGTGATACCGACACAGATACACCTTATGAGTTGTTTATTAAGGCAGTCCAGAATTTGTTATTTTTAAGCCTTTGATGGGTGTTAATAGAGGTAACAAAAAAACAGCAAACCTTTTAAAACGTTGCATGTTCTATGCCTAGAATTTGTAAAGTATAAATACTATCTTTAAAATTGATTTAGATTGAGTTAAAAAACATTCGATGTTTGGTTGGCGAGTCATTTGCATCCTAGCACTGTTATTGGCACAACTATAAGTATGTAACTGTGGGTCTTGGAGTGAAGGTTTTTGTAAAATCTTATTTCAGAATAAGCGTTTAACTTTGAAAATTGGATGGTATAATTTTAAGCTCAAATAGCGTACCACCTTGAGCTATTGATTCATCTTAAGTGCGGTAGTATATTAGCTGTCAATTAGATCTAGTGATTATGCGATCGAATGTTATTTAATTCAGCCCTTATAACCCTGGCAAGATTTATTTTCTTTCAGTTATTAGGGCAAAGAAAATTTAATGTTTCATGGACTGTGCTAATTCTTTAAATTTAATAAAATAAGTTGCAGTTTATTAGATTTAGTTTTAAAAACCTTATAAAGTGCATAAAAGCTTTATTAAGTAAAAATATATATATTGAGGTAGTCAGCTCTAAACAAGATAGGATCCAATGAGCTAATTTGAAGAGGATGTATTTTTATCAGATGGGTATAAGTTTTGCTCCTGTGGTTTTTGATGGCCTGCAGATAGTCTTTCGCCCTTAGGTTTAACTTTCAAAAATGGCTCAAGGCATACGTTAAGTAATTTTTTGTTGTCATAAAATCCTATAGCTATTTACATATGTTTTATATGGCATCTACCCAACCTGGTAAATATTTAGATGATATAACAGGATGAAGTAAATATCACTATTAAGTTTACGATCACTGTTAATATAGATTTTGTATACATCATAGAAACCAGTGCCGTTGAGGTTTTTTAATGCACTATATTGCTTTATGAAAGACTTGGGGGTATAATTAATTGTCTTTTTTTTAGTACTAGATGGTCCATTAATTGTCTTTTATGTTACCGATAAAACTCAAGGCATTACAATCTAGTTAATTGATATGATTCGTATATTTTTGATCGACAAAGCATATAAAGCCTCACTTTGATTATAGATTATATAAAATCCACTAAGCAACTTTAACCAAAATCTTTTCAGTATAAGGGCAAGTCAATATCAATCCATCAAAACTATAGCTTCCATCAATAAAAACTATAAGACCATTTAACCAATAAGGCTGATAAGCTATCTATAAGACCAAGTGGTTTATAAATTTAGCAATATAGTCTAAATTTTATTTTAGAGTATACTGACATTATTACAACTCTGATATATAATACAAAATTCCCAGTCACTGATTGCTTAATCTGTCTTTTAATTTTATAACCACAAGCATAGAATGTGGCATACATAAATTTTCTTGGTTTTAGAAGATTATTCAAACCTCTTCTTAAAAATGTCTTATCTGTAGTTAAAACTCCAATCTCAATTTTTACTTATGTTTACTATAAAAATCCAATTCGAAATTTAGCTTTTCTTTAATATAGGGTGATCCATTATCAGATAATCAAGATGACTTATGGATCTAACTATTTTATCTAGTCACTGTGTTTATTATCTCAACTTTAAGACTTAACTTATTTTAGGCTTAATCTAAATCTATTTAGGTCCTATTAAAATCATTATGGTTTCTATATACTTTGAAAAGTAAAGGTACATAACCTAAACCCTTTGTTATCTAAGTTATTGTAGATCTTGATAAAAAGTTAAATGATACCATAAACTTTGCTTACTAAAACTATAGGCTAAGTAATTACTTATCTTGTTATTAGATTTGTAAGAAAACTATATGAGGCTTTTCTTTCCAGTTGCTATCACTTTTGGCAAAACGTTTTATTTCAATTCGTACATTATGATAATCCATTCCAGGTGAGATGAGTATAATCCATAAGCAAGATCAGGGTTGGGCAAACGCAGTGAAGGGCAGCAGATCTGAATCTGCACCACCAAAAGTATCAAGCGCACCAGTAATAACAAAAGCCAAGCAAAAAAACCCCAAAATGGTGCAACTGGTGAGTTTCATAGAATTTTTAGTAAAATGCTGCAGTTACATCAAATTATCCCATTCTAAGCTATTATCGTTTGGAAATAGAATTTGTGTTTTTTGGGCACAGACATGCTGGCACCATGGGAAAAGTTTGGTGAAGCCTAACCAAAATTGTTCCCACACATTGTGTACATGATGACCCATACCATATATCACGGCTAGGTAAACCTTAAGTTTGAAATGACAGAAGAAGCCAATAATGCCACAAAAATAAAAGTAATGATCAATTGTAAGTTTTGAGGAGCAACCCCTGCCGCTTAATTAATTGGTATTTCCATTCTACACTAAGGAGGGGAAAAGACAGTGGCTTTCCTCTCATCACCTTGGTCATTTTAGTCCATGTGGTATGTTACAGTTTGATCTGATCAACCAAACCCTTTTTTTAATTTACTGGAATTGTACTTTGATAAATGTTTTAATTTCTCGGGCCTTGATGCTGAGATTAATCTGTTTAATATATTTACAATAGATTGTCTAGATGCCAATGTCAATTTATTGAATTAAGTTTAGGGGGATTACCTTGCCCACATACCCACATTTTTATATGTAGCTGAATAGCTACTGAGGAGGGGAGGAATCCCAGTGGTAGAATATGGACCCTCTACCACTGCCTCCCCAAGTTTGATCCCAGTAGATGAACTTTGGGTAGGGGACTATTTTGACTGTGTTGGCATTGTGCACCAATGCCCCAAACTGAGATAGCAAATAGCAAAGGTGGTCCATGGAGCCCCTGGCCTATCCTACGCTGCGCATGGAGTGTTTCCAGGGTTTATCCTCCTTTCCACTTTTCTTAAATTCCCTTAATTGGTGCAGGTTTTGTCCCCAGGTCAGCCCACCTTGAATAAAAAAATTAAAATTTTAAATAATTATCTACCAAGGGTCAAATCTTTACCACCCCACCAGCAATATCCCTCAAATCACTCACTACTGATTAATGAGACTTTACAGAATCATAAATTAGATCTTTTTCAATTATTTTATCTTCTTTTGCCCCACCAGTGTAAAAACAATTTTAAGGGTTTGTCCCCAGATTTCAAGTTAATGATTTATACCAATTTCCAGAATAACTATGCACTGCTTGATACTCTACTGTGTAGTTTATTATGATGGGTGTGGAAAAGTTAAGGGGATCTTTTTTTCACTTAGTTTGGTTAAGCTGCATAATAGAAATTTTTGATGATAGATTATTTATCCTCTTTTTTATGGTTAATGTCTACATACAGTTCCCTCTTTCTATTATAAAAGAGATTAATGACCTGTGCAGTTGTAGATTTATTCTCAGCACCATTACAACATGGTATATGAGAGGTGCATGATGACATACCTTTGAAGATCCCGTCATTTTCCTCCATGCCAACTGCACATAAGCTAGTGGAGAAAATCTAGGGTGTGCATGGGAAAGTGGCAGTGGCAAGAGGACACCACCAGCAGAGGGTTTACAGTAAATCTTTCCCTTAAAAGATTGTCTCCAGTGGTTTGATTTCTGCCAATATAATTAAAATGGAATCTGCTAAAAAATCAAGTAAATTGGGTTTGAACGTGGGAATTCCCAACTGCTGTGCCCCTTTTTTAACCGTTAAGTGCAGGACCATCACTGATAGGTACAGGTGCAACAAACCTTAACTCAATGGGACCTGCCATGTGTGGCCTGGCTATGGGTGCACCCAGTCACTTGCCAGACAAAGTAACGCTGATTCACAAAGCAAAATTGTGTCAGGAGGGGAAAGTTGGTGAAAAAATTCAAGCGTGATTCAGCTGGCCAGCTGGTATTAATATGGTATCATAATAATATAGAGGGTTAATCTGACGTAATCAGATTGCAAGTTATTCCTGACGGTGAATATAATCATTCAGTTCTCTGATTTGTTTTTGTGAGCTTAAAAAGGAAGTGGATCCTAAAAGGTTCTTCTGTCACACCATTTTTTTCCCTTTTCACCTTGTGGGTTATAAAAAACCTAAAAAAATTCAAATTTATATTTGAGTTTAAGAGTTCTGATAGACATTTAGTGGTGATGGAATACAATTTTGGAAACCTCTGGCTAGTCCTCGTGGCTGCCTTCTGCCTTTTCCATTCATCAATATGGATGGCTGTGCCTGAGGTATTCTGGATGAGGCTCTGGGTGTTCACTCACACAGAGTTCCAGTACAGTCTTATTGTATCAGCACGCTCCATGACATAATGAGCGACCCAAATTCTCATCCTTCTCCATCCTGCCTTATGGGCGGGATACTGCATTGGTTTTGTTATTTGAACAGAAAGTTTAACTTTCATTAGAGGTGTCACTGAGAAGCTGGCTCGTTCATGGGATTGCAGTTTTTATGCTATGGTTCAGAAATATTTCCTGGCCCAAACACCTTTAGGGTCCACCCCAGTTGGTTGGAAGAGGACCCAGGTTTTCCCAGGTTTTCCTCTTCCCCAAGTGGCCATTAGGATCAGGCTTCAAGCGTGGGTTTTTTGTTCCTATGGTCGCTGATCTACTCCATCGTTCTGCTGTTGTAGGTTCTGATTCCTGTATTCTTGCAGTCAATGCTGCCACTTTGGGGGCAGGTGAATGTGAATCCGCTGGTGACCCTGTTGTAAAGGCAGAAGCTGCGGAGTTAAGGTATGTTCAGATGGTGGATACCATGGATTCTTCTCCTGAGGGTGGCCCAGTGGAAGGTTTGGCAAATAGCCCATCCCTCTCAGATGCTTCTCGCATCTTGAATAAGAAATAAGAACAGGCTTATTTTCTGGTACCAGTTAGGATCCTGTTGGGCACTCATGTGGTCTCCATTGAGGCTCTTAAACATGGGAGCCATTGGGAACTATATAAGTTTTTAGGTTGATCAGGGGTAGAAGCTCAATCTGGATGTAGGAACCTCAGTTTTAAGCGCGTAGTCAGCCTTGATTACCAGTTACTCTGTGAGGTACCCAGTACCATTCTTAATAAGTTCTGCTTCTGTGGTTGGTTCACCACTGTGCAAGATTTGTTATTTCCCATTATCCTGGGGGTTGGTTGGTGGCGGCAGCAACTTGTCATATTAACCTAGAGAACAACCTATTGTCACTTGAGAATCCACACACAATAGGCAAAATTCCATTGATTGATACCTTTTCTCATGATAAAGTGGTTAATCTATTGTGTTAACTCCTTCCTTTAAGGCGTTGCCGGCGTATTTTCCTTCTATCTTGGACCAGTACGTGGACATTTTTAATATGGAGAAGGCTAACCATCTACCCTCCCACTCTGAGTATGATCTGGCCTTCTGAATGACTGTAAAAGTCATCAACATCAATTGTCCAATGTATCCTTAAACAGAGCATGAGGACAAAGCCATGAAGGTGTTGAATGGTATGATTGTGAAAGGGTGGGTGTTTAAGGGAACCTCGCCTACAGCATCTCCCATATTTTTCGCTCAGAAGTCTGATGGAACGTTGCACCCTTCGTGGACTATGGGCATCTAAACATTATTACCGTTCACAATCCCTATCCCCTTTCCCTTAAGCAGATGATATCCAGTTGATTGCAAAATCCTGGGTGTTTTTTAAGCTAGATCATATGAATGCATTCAACCAGATTCAGGTGGCGGAAGGCCAGGCATAGCTTACAGCAGTTTATACCAGGAGTGGGATCCAAGTTCCACATGATGCCTTTCAGCTTGAAAAATGTGCCAGCTACATTCTAGCGGATGTTTGATGATCTGACCAGCGATTTTCAGTTCACCTGTGCAGTGGCATATATTGATGATATCCTTGTGCATTTCCCCACTTCTGTATAGCATGAGAAGGATCTAAAGGCAGCGTTGGCTGCATTGCAAAAGGCTGATCTCTATGTGAAACCTTCCAAGTGCGAATTCTTCAGAGATGAGGTTACCTTCCTTAGTAACTTGGTCCTGAAGGATTTTACACAATTCCTCCCAGCAAGCTCGAAAACATCCTTGCATAGCCCACCCCACCACCTAGAAGCAGTTGCAGAGCTTCTTGGCAACATCATTTTTTAAAAAAATACTTCACTGCCCTTTCAAAGCTGGCCACGCTACTGCATCCCTTGACATGGAAAAATGTTACATTCCAATGGCTGGATGAATGCCAATGGGCGTTTGATGGGATCAATGAGGTGTTTATGGCACCTACCATTTTCATACATGCTCACCACACCAATTCTTTCATTGTAGTGTGCAACGCATTGTCAGCCGCCGTGGGTCAGTGTTGCTTCAAGAGAAAGATTGACGGAGCAACTGATTGCCTATTTTATGTGAAAGTTTGCTTCATGCAAACATTCCTAGGCCATTATATTAAGGAGTTGGCCGATATATCGTGGTCACTTAAACATTGGCGATACTTCATTCAGGGCAATCAAAATGAGGCGACTGTGCAGATGGATCATCAGGCCCTCATGCATTTCCAAAACTGAAGAATCTGGCCCATTACCAGGCTTGGATGAATTTGACCTCCATAGTTTATTTTTAAAAGAATTTGTCAAGGGTTCTTTTAATGTCCTCCTTGACTTGTTGTGTCCAAACCCAATTTTTGGGTCCAACGGAGGAGGAAGAACATGATCTCAACATGGTAATTCTGATCGCCCAGATTCTAGCCATTCTTCCTCACCCCAGTTTTTTGTGAAATTTGGTGTCCAGAGGTTCCATTGATCTCTCAGGTATTAGTGAGTCAAACAGCCTTTATGAGGGGTTGAAAGTGGTTGACCAGCTGGGGCTTCTTGTGCATCAGCGCCCTCAGTATTCATCAGCGAAGGGAAAAATTTTGTTTGATTCCTGAGTTTAAATTCTGTCCAATTTTTATGACAAGGCGATTCTGGCAAATCATGACCCTCCGGCAGTGGGTCAACTGGCAATACATATGCCCTGACTTGGTGAAGCAGACATATAACTGGCCTGGGTCTCTAAGAATATCTCAGCGTGTAACACTAGTTGCATAATTTGCGTGCTAGTTTAATACAGTTAATCAGGTCAGAATGGACTTCTCCATCTCATGCAGCAGTCTGAGGGTCCATGGACCTTGGTATCTGTTGATAAAATTGTTGAGCTTCCCAGCTCCAATGCGTTTAATTCAATTATGGTGGTTGTAGACCGCTTTACCAAGTTTTCCTTGCAGGTCCTCTGTTCATCTGGTATTACCTCCAGAACAGCCCAGTTCTTTGCGCTGCATGTGTCAGTGCTAGAGTTCTCTAGACTGTCGCCAAGGTCTGAAGGTGGCTCAAAGCTGCAAATTTGCAGAAAGGTCGATAAAGAAAAGGAAATGTGGTTAGGCTACTGAATATCTTGTTAGGTTTAAAGGATTCTATATTTATAGGGTGAGTGGGGACACTGTGCCTCAAGGATCACCGCAGCCCCATCTGTTCAGGATATTTCCTGGTCTTTTGGATTGACCGCATCATGGGCATCCTGAATGTATTTTGCCGCCCACCTGATCAAATTTGTGGAAACGCCGCCCCACGTGACTCAGGAATTGTGGAGGGAGAACCTGAAGTCATTTTCGTTTAGATATGTTTGGGAACTGATATGGTATGGCTCAATTCAGAAGTGGGGAACTTGATTCTATTTGTTATCTTGAATACTGACAACACCCCCCTCAAGATCCTGTTGGAGGGGGGTTTAAGTTTAAAGGAACCAACCATGCACCAAATTGACTACAGTCCCTTGGTTGACATCGGCAATGGAATACTCAGACTTCACCCTATGAGCGACCTTATAGGGTCCATACCAAAGAACATCTAGCTTATTTTGTTGTCCTCCAGGTCGATGGTGATAAAGAATAAGGTCACCTAATTGAAAAGTTGGTAAGGAGGGTCATCTGAGATTAAATTGTTATGTCTCTCTTCCAGTAGTGGTGACAATGCCTTGGGTAGCTAGGGCTTGAAGCCAGACAATTTCTTTGGCTAAGGCCCTCATAGTTAATTTGGAGTTCTTAGGTGTGTAGGTCTCAAGTAAGGCTGTATGCTACTTGGTAGCTGAGGTGCACGCCCATATAGGGCTTCAAATGGGAACATCTTGATGACACGGTGGTAGCTTACCCTGTAGGCAAGCAAAGCGCTGGATAGGCAATGATTCCAACTGGCAGAATCCAAGGAGACTAACTTACATAGAATGGAAATAAGAGTTGCATTAACATGTTCTACCGCCCCATTAGTAGAGGGGAGGTAAGGGGCAGCAAACTCTGGGTAGTGCCAAATAGCGAGGTAAGTTCTTGTACTACCTGTGAAGTGAAGTTCAATCCATTGTCCAAAAGTAAGGTTTGGGGGCACTCTTGCTGGGTGAAAATGGAGCAAACGATGAAGAGGGCTGTGGCTTTGGCAGTGGCAGCTGGGACCAAAATTGCTTCAACTCACTTGGTTAAGTGGTCCACGGCTAGGATAATATACTTACGGCCATGCAACCCAGTGGGAATAGGTCCCACCAAATCAATGATAACTACATTGAAGGGCCCAGTCGGGGTGACAACTGAGTGTTGGAATTAAGAATTGCTTAGTCTTGAGATCAGCAACTCATACATGCCTCCAAGACCACTTGGATGGTTTCTACCATTTGGTCCCAGTAGCTCTGGACTTCAGCCATTCGTGAGTCTTCTTAACGGCCACATGTTCCATAATGGAATGGCCCTCTAGAATAACATCAGTTCAGGAGGTAAGGCGGACATATGGGAGCCACTTCTTATTGACCTTCTTGTAAAGCAGACCATCCTTAATTTGAGTGTCTCGAGTCATTCTTCAGAGTTCATCTTGGACCTCAGGAGTTTCCAACTTCCACTGCTCAGGTCAGCCTATTAGATCATACAGCTGGTCCTCCTCAGGGGTCAAAGCTTATAGCACCGGCATCCTGGAGAGGCCGTCAGCATTTTTTTAAATTGCGCCAGCATTATGGACAATGTTGAAATCATAACTCTGCAGTCGTAAAGCCCACCTGGCTAATCAGCCATCTAAGTCCTTCATTTGCTGGAGCCACCTGAGTGAGGAGTGGTCTGAAATAATAGTAAAATGATTACCATAGAGATAAGGCTGGAAATGTTTGATGGCTAGCAAGACAGCCAGGAAGTCCCTCTCAGTAACGCTGTAGTTCCATTCAGCTTTATTCAGCATATTACTAAAATAGGCCAATGGATGGTTGACTTGATTTTCATCATCTTGGGCTAGGATAGCCCCAATTTCAACATCACTTGAATCCATAAACAGCAAGAAGGGTTGGTCGAAGCACATATGGACTAGAATGGGTTTAATACATAGATCAGTTCTCAAGGCATTAAAAGCCTGTTCTTGTTCAGGCTGCCATTCAAACGACACAAACTTCTGCAGGAGGTAGAACAGTGGCTCAGCTAGGTCAGCAAACTGAGGGATAAACTGACGATAATAGCCCACCATGCCTAGGAATATCTGGATATTCCTTAAGCTCTGGAGGCGTGTCATCTTCTCTATGGCGTCACCCTTGTCCAGTATAGGCTGGATGCCGCCCTTGGAAACTTTGTGTCCCAGGAACTCCAATTAAGATTGGAAGAAGGAGCACTTTGAAGGTTTAAGCTATATGGAAGCCTTTTGTAGCCAATTAAAGACCTACTGAAGATGCTTGATGTGCCCAGGAAGGTTCATGAGAAGACAGTAATGTCATCTAGGTAGATGAGGACGCATGAAAGCTTCAAGTCCCCAAGGATCCCATCCATGGCACGTTGGAAAGTGGCTGGGGTATTACAAAGGCCCTGGGGCATCCTTGTGGGCTCGAATAGTACTTCATTGGCTATAAGCGCACACTTAGCTCAGTATTCAGGGGTGAGCTCAACCTGCCAATATCTGCTAGAAAGGTCTATGGCAGAAAAGTACTGGGATTCAGCAAGCAGACGGAGGGAATCATCAATTCAGGGAAGAGGATAACTGTTCTTCTTGGTGATGGAGTTGAGTCGTCAATAGTCCATCACCACCTGGTGGATGCCATCCTTCTTCCAAATCAGCAGAAGAGGAGAGGCCCAAGGGCTGCGCAATGGTACCAGGAGTCTGGCATCAAGTAGTTGTTTGAGTTCCACTGCCACCTGAGCTTCTTCAACCTTGCTCTTTTGGTAAGGTTGGGACTATAAGGGGGGAGCATCTCCAGTTTCTACATGATGTAGGACTCCATTTATTCTTCCAAAGTCATAGGTCAAGGCCAAAAATAGGTCTGAATACTCCTCCAACAACTCTTAAACCTTACATTGTTGGTCATCCGAGAGGTCTTTTCTAATATTAGTATTGATTAAACTAATCGATGGTGGAGCTTCCAAGGCGAAATCTCTCAAGTACCCAAAGCTTTGGACATCAGCAATAGCTTCCATTGGTAGTAGGCGGACATAGGTGGCAGGATTGTTTGGACCTACTATTTTGGGTTTGTCAGTAAGGTTGTCCAACAACACTGATATAGATCCGTCATAAGCTGCTTAGGATCCCTGGGCAGGTTAGCGCCTCTTTCGTGGATGGGTTGTCTTGGCCTTGGACTTCCAATAGGTATCCTGAGGGGATTTTAACATGGACCTGGGTGTTGGTAGTGACTTGGGAATTTGGAGGTATGGTAGTCACCCTAGGTAAGTAGATTGGCATTCCTTCTTGCCCATCAACAGCAGGAGGGAGCAGTCAGACTTGGGAGCCCCTAATGTGATATTTGAGCCAATCAATTTGGCCTTCAATCTCCAGCAAAGAAGCTCAAGCTTTGACCTCAGTTTTATAAATGCGAGGGTTCTCAAAAATCAGTGGGACCCAATTCCCCCAGTAAGGATAGAAAGTTGCCATATTAATGGAGTACTGCCGAATAGTCTTGAGAAAATTGAGTCCCAAGGAGCAGGTCATAGCTAGGGTTATCTAGAGAGACAGCGGGTGTGTTTACAGAAAGCTTTCCAAACTATATCAGTAGAAAGTAATAAGCTTTCTATAGGTTGAATACATTGGGGGCCATCTGTGCCGTATTCCATATAGTGTAACATATCTGGAGTGATCTTGATGCACTTAATTAACTTGGAGGTTTGCCATTCATGGGGAACCACTGTCAACTATGGCTAGGACTGGTATTTATGAACTATAACTGTGACCCAGGTAACCAGACTTCTGAACTGGGCGGCAGTGTGAGGAACATGGGAGAGTCATCAGAAGAAGAGTAAGCAGTATCAATTTCTTTATTATCATTGGATACCAAAACTTCTTCTCCAGATGCAGTAGCTCCAGATTCTTTCAAGGTTATGGAGAATTCTCGAGGTTGGGTAGGGATGTCAGCATGAAGCGCTTCATCCTTCACGCTGACGGCCCTTTTCCCGCCTCCTCAGAAAGTCATTTCCAGGTGTTCTTGGCACTGTGTCTGAAACCGTTACAGTAAGTGCATCGAGTTCAATAATTTTTCTAGTTTTTGACCACAAGGACTCTAAAACGATTAGAGGGGCCTGTGAAGGTAAACTTAGAATGTAAGGTCACCGCAGGTATTTCAATAAGTGTTTCCTTAATTTTCTGAATGCATTTAAAGCCATTATTCTGTCCAATCATATGCATTTGAACCTCTGGTTAGAATCCCAATGCAGAAATGATGGCAGTGATAGCATTGTCCAAAGTGACAAAATTTATAGTGACCAAGGGTTGTGCTTGAGCGTAAAAGCGGCTGGTAAACTCCATGGGGCTTTCTCCTTTATTCAGTCAGATACCCATGAAGGCCTGTTTTTGGTTGGCCAGGGTTTGATTGCTACTGAACTCTTGGATTAAGGCGGTATGGACCTGTTCCCAGGTTGTGCACTCCTTCAAATGGGGGGTCATGATCTTCTGGGAGGTGCTATCTAAGCAGGAGTGGATATGCTTTACCTTCTGCCAATTGGTGGCCTCCTCCATGGAGCACTCATATGCGTATAGGAAGTAGGAAATGATCTCCTGGCCGGGGGTGAACCTTTCTTTAAAACTAGGTTTAAAGTTAGTTACAAGCGGAGTGGAAAGGGTGTTAACACCAGGGAAGGGCGCTGGCTCAGAGATCTCAGTCTCCGCATAGTTGCAGGGGCCCTGCTGGTCTAGCCATCATCGTAGGCCCTCAAGGTCCTCCTGGATATCATCCCAACTTTGGTTGAGGGAGGAAACAGAAGCCTTATTTGAGATTTGCTCCTTTAGAGATTGATTGTCGGCACCCTGAAGGCGAAGCTGGCTCTTGAGGGTGGTCAAATGGGTTTCAAACCCTCGATAAGTTTGCTCCAGCCAAGAGATGTGAGTATCAGTGAGTTTGGCAAAAGCACCGAGTTGCCCATTTTGTCTGACAGGGCATCAATGGAGACCCTAGGGTCAAGGGGGACTCCATCCACTTGGAGTTTGCATCCCTGAGCTACATTCTGAATTTGATCATGTAGGGCAGCCAAGGCTATCATCACATCCTTCTGCCATGGGTCCTCAGGGCCAGCAGCGGTGGGAGCTGAGGGGCCTGGGAGGTCCACAGGGATCCTCTGGCCCTTCAGGACCTTCACTCCTGGAGGGGTAGTCACGAGAGGCCATCTCTTGATAGTGTTATTGTAGGGTTTGTACCAGATCCTCGACTTGAAGGAGGTGTTAATTCCATGTTGCTCCAAGGAGTTGGACGTTCTGATGAAGCTCGTTCTTATGTTAGCCAGAGATCCCGCTATCTAACACCACAATTTGATCTCGTACTTTGTTGATCAGCCATTGGTTATCATTAATGGCCTCAAAGTTGTCATGAACAAAGGAGGAGGCTACATTATAAAAACCAATGATATGTGTGCAGGGCCTGGGTGAGCCCCAGTTGTTGGGAGATCACCTGATGGTGCAACCTAACTAGTTGGAGTAGATGATGGATAGTTGGGTGAAAAAAGTTGCGAAGGTAGTGCTTGGGACCCATTGTGAGTTCTGTTGCCAGCAGTTGGGCCAAGTCATAGAGATCCACATGGTAGAGGGAATGGAAGAGGCATGAGAACGGCTGGAGTGGGCATCCACGGAGTAGATGCCATTTATTAATTGTTGGACAACCTTGTTAAGGTTCTCATACTGAAGTTGGTACTGACTTCCATTGATAGAAGGCAGGGTGAACTGGATTGCAGCCAGGAATTCTAACCTTTCAAGTTGAGTGGCTGGTACTTCATGCCACGAGGAACTAACCCATCAGACACAAAATTCTCAACCAACCAGCGGCTTGGTCTTCAGGGCTGCTAGTATTTTCCATTGTGATAGACGTTTTCACTTATACCATCTCAGAGCCCCCTGTAGTGAGCACCATGTGTCATGGAAATGGCAGAAGAAGTTTAGACCAGCCTGCCAGTCAGGATTCTTGAGCACCCAAAATGCAAGCCAGAATGCCAGGGGCATTGCCGACTGTGCAACTTGATATGGAGCTGGGAAGTGTGATTCAACAAAGTGGTGACATAGCAGCAAGGTAAGGAGTACTCTCTGGACCCAATCAGCAACAGAGGGAGCCATGGTGATTAAAAGAATTGGTAATGCCCACCTGAAATGCGGGGCGATGGAACACCAGAGAAATGCCATCAGGGATGTGGCAAAGGGGGAAAAATAAACAAATAAAAACTTCTTTTTTTTGTAAAATTTTATTGGGAAAGGAAAGTAAGAAAAATTGACCAACAATCTTCTCAGTGCCTTGCAACTGATTAAATAGTGATCAATTGGTAAAAGTGTGGTTGGGATCCACAAATTTGGCCTAAATGGCAAATTGGTTGGTAGAGTGAGGGTTTATTCTTT